>JARBWK010000108.1:0-72505 GCA_030556195.1 Anolis apletophallus | reverse complement strand
AAACTCTTAAATGCAGAAGAACGGATCCTCCAGAATGTGGAGATCACCAAACATGTGGTGGGCATTGAAGAGAAAGACGTCAAGGTCCGCTTAACCATTGTGGGCACGCCAGGCTTCGGGGACGCCCGTCAACAACACCGAATGCTGGAAGCCGGTGACTGACTATATAGACCAGCAGTTTGAGCAATACTTCCGGGACGAAAGCGGCCTCAACCGGAAGAACATTCAGGACAACCGAGTGCATTGCTGCCTCTACTTCATCTCCCCATTCGGATATGGGATCTCCCCATTCGGACATGGGACGCCGTCAACAACACCGAATGCTGGAAACCGGTGGCTGACTACACCTCCACACCGCCCCCTTCCTCCCTTCCCTGACAGAAATCCAAGTCCAGCGGATGTCCTGCCCTGTGGGTTGGGCCAGAAACCACTTCGTAATTGACGTGGTAGCCAGGGAGTCCTAAGCTGCTCCCAAGAGGGTGGCCTCTGCATGGACGTTGAAGTCCCCGGGCACTATCAGCTGCGGAGATGGAAATGGAAGTCAGAGACGCCCTTGTAAGTGAACTCTGAAGGGAGATTCCCCGGCCTTGGCAGAGTGCGGCTTTGGAGAGCAGGGATTGCGGCAGGCGAGCTCTCAAAGGCCGTGGGCAAGGAACAGCCTGCTTGTGGTGGGTGCTTTGGTTGTATCTCCCACCCAAGCCTGTGTCCCTCCTCCTCCCAGGGAAAAGGGAGCCGTGGGGCTTGACCCTGGACTGAGACCTCCTTTCTCTCTCTGTTGCAGGTGAATGCGCTGCTGTGCTCTGCTCCCTGGGCTGATGGGTCACCTTGAAGGTTCAGTGGGGTTGGGGAGCCAGGGTTTGGCAGGGAGAGAATATATCTATCTATCTAACTATCCTATGAACACGGGATTGTTCTTCCATGGCTACATCTCTGCCTTCATCTTTAGGCCTTTGGTTCTTTGGAGAGATGCTTCCTCCCCCTCCATCCAGTGTAACGCTGGGCAAGGAAGGACCAAGGGGAGGGAGTTTGGTTCCCAGAGAGGCAGGAAGAGAACTGAACTCCCCTTCCTTGCTGGCTGGGAGAGAAGAGTTGGTCCCTTCTCCCTCATCTCCTTCTGCTGAGTCTTCATCGCAGGCTTTCCTTCTCCAAAGGGCCAAAAAGAGAGGGACTTCTGGTGCCCAAATCATCTGGAGGGAGGGCTGGAGTGGACCCAGGCCCTCTTCCCAGGTTTCGTACCAGGAGATGCGTTCGAAGAGGGGCTGCTGAGGCCCAAAACACTGGGAGGGAGGGCCGGAGTGGGCCCAGGCCTGGACTCGCCGTGGATTGGGGCCTGTCACAAAACGCCTAGTGGTCATCACGTGGGTCTGAGGCCTGTGAACATAAGAACATAAGAACATAAGAAGAGCCATGCTGAATCGGGCCTCAGCCCATCTAGTCCAGCATTCTGTGTCACACAGTGGCCCACCAGTTGTACACGGGGATCTCTAGCAGAAAGGAGGGCAAAACCCTCACCTGCTCCCGACCCCCCACCAGTACCGGGAAATCCTGCCTGCCTCCATCAACACAGAGGTGGCACTTGGATGTCCATTTCAGTAGCTACTGATTCCCTTGGTCTCCATGAATCTGTCTAATCCTGCCTTGAAGCTGTCCAGGCTGACAGCTGTCACAACCTCCTCTGGAAGTGAGTTCCATAACCCAAGGACCCTCTGGGTGAAGAAATATTTCCCTTTGTTTGTCCTAACTTTCCTACCTTGGAGCTTTAGGGAGTGCCCTCTAGTCCTAGTGTTGTGTGACAGAGAAAATATTTTTTCTTTATTCACCTTTTCTATCCCATGCATGATTTTATACACTTCGATCAAGTCACCTCTTAAACGCCGTCTTTCAAGGCTGAAAAGACCAAGGCGTTGCAACCTGATTTCATAAGGGAGCCGCTCCATCCCTTGGATCATTCTTGTTGCCCTTTTCTGTACCTTTTCCAGTTCCGTTATATCCTTCTTGAGGTGTGGTGACCAGAATTGTACACAGTACTCCAGATGTGGCCTCACCATAGATTTGTAGAGAGGCAATACAACATTTGACGACCTATTTTCGATTCCCTTCCTGATCATGCCAAGCATAGAATTTGCTTTTTCACTGTTGCTGCGCACTGGGTTGACATCTTCATTGAGCTGTCCACCAAAACCCCAAGATCCCTTTCCTGGTTTGTCTCGGAAAGCTTTGACCCCATCAATTTGTAGGTGTAGTTGGGGTTCTTTGCCCCGATGTGCATGACTTTGCACTTGTTTAGGTTAAAATGCATTTGCCACTTTGTTGCCCATTCACTCAATTTCGAGATCTTTCTGGAGCTCTTTACAATCAGTTTCATTTTTAACTACCTGAACAATTTAGTGTCGTCTGCAAACTTTGCTACCTCAGAATTCACTCCTACGTCCAGGTCATTAATGAATAAATTAAAAAGTAACGGACCCAAAACTGAACCTTGGGGTACGCCACTTCTCACCTCTTTCCACCCAGAGAAATGTCCGTTTATTACCACCCTTTGTTTTCTACAGTTAATAATAAGGTAATTCTATCCTCCTGCCTGGCATAAAGAAGGGGCTGGACTGGATGTCCTTTGGGGGTCCCTCTCAACTGTATGAGTCTAATAATAATAATAATAATAATAATAATAACATACTAATTCTATCTTACCGTCTGGCATAAAGGAGGGGGCTGGACTAGATGACCTTTGGGGTTCCCTCCCAACTGTATGGGTCTAATAATAATGATAATCTAATTCTATCTTCATGCCTGGCATAAAGAAGGGGCTGGACTAGATGACCTTTGGGGTTCCCTTTCAACTGTAGGAGTCTAATAATAATAATAACAATAATAATAATCTAATTCTATCTTCCTGTCTGGTATAAAGAAGGGGGTGGCCTAGATGACCTTTGGGGTTCCCTCCCAACTGTATGAGTCTAATAATAATAATAACAATAATAATCTAATTCTATCTTCCTGCCTTGCATAAATAAGGGGCTGGCCTAGATGACCTTTGGGGTTCCCTCTCAACTGTATGAGTCTAATAATAATAATAATAATAATAATAATAATAATAATAATAATCTAATTCTATCTTCCTGTCTGGCATAAAGAAGGAGCTGGACTAGATGACCTTTGGGGTTCCTTCTCAACTGTATGAGTCTAATAATAATAATAATAATAATAATCTAATTATTGGCAGGCACTCCGAAGCCGCCGCTCCTCCGGCCTGTCTGTCGACACAGAGCCCACTATGGGATGGCGGCAGCGGCACCCCTTCCTCTTGGCCCCGCCCCCGACGCCCTTCTCCCAGGCCGGACAAAATCGGCTGCCGGGCCGGATCCAGCCCGTGGGCCGTAGGTTGCCCACCCCTGTTCTAGAAGCATTCTCTCTTGACGTTTCGCCTGCGGGCGAAAAGTCAGGAGAGAATGCTTCTAGAACATGGCCATACAGCCCGAAAAACCTACAACCACCCAGTGATTCTGGCCACAAAAGCCTTTGAAAGCCACAAAACTGCACTACACACCTGAGCTGACAGCTGGCACAACAAAGTACTTCATGGGCTGTTCCTTGACAAAATTGAAAGAAAAGTGGACTAGGAGAAGACCCGGTGATGGCTCACGAATGGAGCCCTGAAGGAGGAGGCAGAAGAAGGCCTGGTTCTTGCAGCCCAGGAGCAAGCCGTCAGGACAAAGGCCATTAAGGCCACGATCGAAAAATAAGCTGATGACCCAAAATAAAGACTGTGCAAGGAAGCGGATGAAACCATGGATCATCTGCTCAGCTGCTGCAAGAAAATAATCGCACAGGCAGACTACAAACAGAGGCACAACTCTGTGGCCCAAATGATTCATTGGAGTTGAAGTCACAAGGACCATCTGCCAGTAGTAAAGAATTGATAAAGGGATAATAAACCTGCAAAGGTAGTAGAAAATAAGCATGCAAAAATACTGTGGGACTTTCGAATCCAGACTGACAACGTTTTGGAACACAATGCACAATGCATCAGGATTGTGGAAAAGAAAAAAAAAAGATTATTGATGTCGCCATTCTAAGTGACCGCCAAATTCATGGGAAAAAAACAGGAAAAACTCAGGACGTTGTCAGGACCTCAAAATCAAACTGCAAAGACTCTGGCAGAAACCAGTACATGTGGTCCCAGTGGGAATCGGCACATTGGATGCCAAGCCAAAAGACCTCAGCCGGCATTTGGAAACAATACACATTGACAAAATCACAATCTGTCAACTGCAAAAGGCCACCTGACTTGGATCTGCGCCCATCTTTTGAAAATACACCACACAGTCCTTGGGGCTTGGGAAGTGTTTGACTTGTGATTTTGTGGTACGAAATCCAGCATATAGATCTTGTTTGCTGTGACATATTGTGGTTTTGGGTCAGTAAAATAATAATAATAATGTCAGTAATTCTATAGAAAACAAACTTGAGCTACCAAACGACAAGATATTTATCAAAAATTTCCCACTTACTATACACGGATGACCTAAAGCTTTATGGAAAATCAGAAACTGCAATCCAGTCACTGAGCAACACAGTCAGAATCTTCAGCACTGACATCAATGTGGAGTTTGGCCTCGACAAATGCGCCACAGTGGCATTAACCCTGCTGTTATGTTAGGGTCAAATATGACCTGTTGTGGAAATTGATATTTGTTTATTTATTCATTTTTTGATTTTGAAACTTGTGGTTCCTTGACTTTTCCTAATTTACGGGGTTTATACTAAGGGTACTAAAAATTTTTGTTTCGGTGCTTTACTTTTTGAGATACAGTTTTTTATACACTTGTTATGTTCGGGTCAAAATGACCCGGTAGCCTTTTATACTAATCTAATACCATATTTTGAGTAAAACAAAGGATTTTTAGTTTATTTTGAGACTACTTATTGCATCTACTATTGTTTATCAAGTTATCTACTTGTGTAACTCCTCCATGCCCTCAGAATAGTACCTTTGTTATGCAAAACCGTAACACAATACTAGCCTCTCCCATTTCCTCAGTCAGAAATTGCTAAGCTGTTGAAGATTGCTGAGTAGTTTCTGGTTATTCAGAGTGACTTTTCTTTCTTTGCCTTTGAATAAATAGATTAGCAGAAACCTTTTGGGGGAAACTGATTATTTTTAATTTTTCTGATTATTTTTATTATTATTTTTCAAAATGCTTTTATACTGTTAAAATTTATTTTAGTTTTAAGTTAGTTGTACTAATAGTTACCTGAAGTTGTTGTTGATGTTGTTAACTATGATCACACAAAGTATAATAATGCAACAAGTATTCAAAAAGAACTTTTCAGTGGCTCAAAAATAACATCCGGGTCAAAAATGACCCGAACATAACAAGTGTAAGTTTTTCCTGACAGAACAGCAGGGTTAAAGAAAGGGAAAATTACTCACAGCAAGGGCATAGAGATGCCAAATGGACAAACGATAACGTGCAATCAGCCTGAAGCCTATAAATATCTGGGCATAAATATCTGGGCATGCTGGACAATACCAAGCATGGGCATGTGAAAAATATGTCCAAAAGGTCAGAAAAATTATGAAGAACAAATGAAATGGTGGCAATACAATCAAGGCAATTAACACCTGGGCCATTCCTGTCATCAGGTACATACATAAACTGATAACGGCCGTCACTCTATTGGGAAACTAACATACAGCATGAGATGGGGGAGAGAGTAGAAATAAAGGAGAATGTGTGTGGGACCATCTGGAGACCACTTATATAATGTATCTCAGGCAGGGGCAAACTTGGGCCCTCCCTCCAGGTGTTTTGGACTTCAACTCCCAGCATTCCTCGCAGCCTCAGGCCCCTTCCTTTTCCCCCTCAGCTGCTTTAGAAATACCGGAAATAAAGAAGGGAGGGCCCAAGATGGCCCATGCGTGTAGAGGAAGATTCCTTGCACTCTGCATAGGCAACAAAGCCTGACATTGGTTATGGGCCCAGCACTCAGCTGAAGTGGCTGAGGGAGAAAAGGAAGGGGCCTGAGGCTGCGAGGAATGCTGGGGGTTGAAGTCCAAAACATCTCGAGGGATAGATGGATAGGACAGATAGATAGCTAGGATAGAATAGAGGGATAGGATAAGATAGATAGGATAGATGGATAGGATAGATAGATGAATGGATAAGATAGATAGATAAATAGATGGATAGGATAAGATAGATAGGTAGTATAGATGGATGGATGGATGAATAGGATAAGATGGGACAGAGAGATAGAGAGATAGGATAGATGGATGGATAGGATAAGATAGATAGGATAGATGGATAGGATAGATAGATGAATGGATAGGATAGATGGACAGGCTAGGACAAGAGATAGATAGATAGGATAGATGGATAGATAGGATAGATAGATGAATGGATAAGATAAGAGAGATACAACAGATGGATAGGATAGGATAAGAGATAGATAGGATAGATGGATGGATAGGATAAGATAGGACAGAAAGATAGGATAGATGGATAGGATAAGATAGATAGTATGGATAAGATTGATAGATAGGATAGATGGATGGATAGGGTAAGATAGATAGGATAGATCAGTCTTTCTCAACCAGTGTGCCGTGGCACACTAGTGTGCCGTGACGAACCTCCTGCTGTGCCGCGAGAAAAGCTCTCTGCCCCCCCCCCTTCCTCCTCCCCTTCCTGCCGAACTCCTGCTGCTTGGGGGAGGAGGAGGAAGGGCCGGGCAGTGGCGAAGAAAGAAGAAGGGACCGGGGTAACGCCTCCTTCGGCCGTTTCCCCAGCCAGCCTCCAATCCGCCATGACTCCCACCATGACTCTCGCCCCTCGCTCGCTAAAGCCGCGTGGAGGAGGAGCCCCGCCCACTGAAGCCTGTTCACCGCTCATGCTCCTCCTCTGTAGGAGAGCTAAAACTGGGGGGAGGGGGCGGGGCATGGCGCGGGCTGTAGGTGAGCTGAAGCTGGGGGAGGGGCGGGGCATGGCGCAGCCTGGCTCTGCCCCCTCCCCCGGCTTCGGCACTCCCAGCAGCTGCTCCAGCCTTGAGGGGACAGTGCCAAGCCAGCATTGTGCTGGCTCTGGCACCGCTGGCTTGGCACTGCCCCTCAAGGCTGGAGCAGCTGCTGGGAGTGCCGGCTGGGGGTAGGGGCGGCATGGCGCAGCCTGGCTCCGCCCCTCCCGGCCGCACTCCCAGCAGCTGCTCCCAGCAGGCCACCAACCCCCAGCCGTTCTTTACTGTGTTAGAGTGTCATTTTGTGTCATTTTGGTTGGTGGTGTGCCCCCGGATTTTTTAAATGTTAAAAGTGTGCCGCGGCTCAAAAAAGGTTGGGAAACACTGGGATAGATGGATGGACAGGATAGAATGATTTCACATTTCCCTTGTCGTTCTCCTCTAAAATGGGTGTCCTCATATCGCATTGTCTCTGAGCCTCCCCTGTAAATATATAGGTTAAACTTTTTATCTCATGCTCAGTTTTTATCCCTGTACTTTGAACACGTGGCCCGCTTCTTTTACTCTACCTGAATGTTGTTTTCATTTTATTGGTGTAAATGCTGTTTTATGTTTTTTATGTTATTGCCTTGCAATGCATTTCTGGGCTTGGCCTCAGGTAAGCCTCCCCGAGTCCCCTTTGGGGAGATGGTGGTGGGATACAAGTAATGTTTATTATTATTATTATTATTATTATTTATATTATTTATTTATTACTTCAAACTTGTATACCACCAGTCCCCGAAGGCTCGGAGCGGTTTACAACAGTTTGAGTAGCACAACAACAACATCAAACAACACAATACACAATGGGGGAAGAACAAGGGGGTAGGGGGCAGGGGGGGGGTACAGGGTAAGAGCCAACGGCAATAGTCCACTAAGGCACCATCCTGCCATCAAAAGAGGGCAGGCAGGGAGGTCCCAGCAGGATCGCCGGTACCCGGGCGCAGGTAGGGAGCGGGGCCCGCAAACTCCCATGTGGCAGTCTGCGTTGAAAGTTCCGACCCGCCCTCAAAATGTCCTCATCGTCCTTCATAATGGCCAGGTGTGCCCCTCGGAGCTTCGACTGCTTATAGCAGGAGCTCCAGAACGTCCTGGTATTAAAGACGTTTAGACGGGCCTGTAAAACATACCTGTTTAAGCAGGCCTTTGGTGAGTAAGTCCTGCCCATGCCCCGCCATCTCTTCGTTCTTCTGAGGATGATGTGCTGTTCATTGTGTTAACTGTGTTATTAATTACTGTACTGCTGTTGTTTTTAATTGTTTTTAACTGCTTATTGCCTGTATTTTACTGTGCCCTTCGGCTCCTGTAAGCCGCCGCGAGCCTCAGGGAGTCGGCGGCATAGAAGCCCGAATAATAAATAAATAAATAAATAAATAAATAAATAAATAAATAAATAAATAAATAAAGGCTGCTATCTAAAGAGATACTTACCTGGAAGTGGTATTAACATAACAACACTTACTTTTGAATAAACATGTATAGGATTGTGCTTTAAGTATTAATTTTATGTGCCATTGCTTTCATTTAAGGTATCATTCCATTGTATAATCACTGGTCTTGATCAATATTTGAAAATACCATTTTAAGACAAGTGTGACAATGACAAAGTAATACATTACTGTGCCAATCTATCAGATTCAAATATAATCCTGGAGATGTAGGTATGGTAAATTGTTCAACAGGAAACAGTTTGACAACACTTGTATCAAGCCAGAATAATAGACCCACAAGTAAACTACATAGTAGAGGATTACAACTGAAGTTATAAATATGGTAGGAAATGCTAATGAAATAATCTGGATTTATGTGCAGATAAATGCATTTATGATTCCAGTAAAAAAAATCAAACTGATTAGAAGAGCTGGATTGTTTGCATAATTACATGCCATGCAAAATCAATTATTATTATTATTAGATAGGATAGATGGATGAAAGAATGAATGAATGGGTAGGATAAGATAAATAGACAGGATTGATAGATAGATATAGGATACATGGATGGATGGATAGGGTTGATTGATAGGCTAGGATAGACAGGATAGAACAGTGGTTCTCAACTTATGGGTCCCCAGATGTTTTTGGCCTTCAACTCCCAGAAATCCTAGCAGCTGGTAAACTGGCAGGGATTTCTGGGAGTTGTAGGCCAAAAACATCTGGGGACCCCAGGTTGGGAACCACTGGGATAGATGGATAGGATAGGCCGGGCTGTTGTAAATGGGCTGTTCATCAAAGCCTTAGGTGTCATTTCTTTATTTCTGGTATTTCTAAAGCGGCTGAGGGGGGAAAGGAAGGGGCCCGAGGCTGCGAGGGATGCTGGGAGTTGGAGTCCAAGACAGACCTGGAGGGAGGGAGGGCCCAAGGCGGCCCTTGCCTGATCTCTGCGGTGCCGACGCCCCAGCAAGTGCAGGCCCCGCTCAGTCAGGTTTGGGTTGGGTGGAAGGAGAAGAGAGGCCCCTCTCTCCCCTGAGGAAACTTGGGGGAGGGAAGGGTCCCTGGCGGGTGGGGAGGGAGCGGGCCTTCCCCACACTGCTCCCATCCCAGGGGATCTGCTTACCCCGGGTTTTCTGGCACTGGGGACTCATCTAATCCGGTTTGGGGGAGGGGAGGGCCCTGAGAGGCCAGAGGGGGGAGAGGCCTGGAAAGCCCTGCTGTGGCTTGGAAGGGAAGAGAGGGTGGGAGGAGAATGCACGGTGAGGCCGGAGATCATGAGGGGAATGCCTGGAGAAGAGAGCGGGGCTTGGGGGCGCTGAGAGGCCAGCTCCCCCTGCGCTTACCTCCTTCCCCCGGCGCTTACCTCCTTCCTCGCCTCCGAAAGGCCGCTCTCTCTCTCTCTTCCTCAGCCCAGGTGGGAACGCCCCTCCCAGGTCCCGTCGCCCTACGCGGCCGCGTAGTCGGCGGAATGGGAGGGGCCGGCCCTGCCTGTATCTGATGTGCAGGATGTATTTTCATCCTGCACATCACTGAGCCTTCTCTTCTGCCCTCCTCCTCTGGAGGTCAGCTCCAAGGAAGTGCGTCACCCGCCTGCGACCCTCTTCCGGAGCACCCCCTGCCTCTCTGGGAGGAGCAGGAGGACTCCCTCTTGCTCATCCCAGGGCGACTTGGAAGTCCCGGCGCGGACTCCGGAGCGGAGTGGGCGGGTCCAAAGGCAACCCGACAAGAATCCCCGCCTGGGGCGACTGTGGAGCAGAACAGGCACCTCTGCACCCGTGTGCTCACTCGGCCACTGCGCAGGGGAAGCATCTGTTAGCATTTTTTAATTCTTGCAGCATATGGTTGGTGATAAGGCCGATGTTGTGAAGCTTCTTGGATAAACCAGGACGCTGAGTCGGTAGTACAAAAAACAATTCTTTACTTACAAAAACAAATCCACTTCACTCTTCAGCACAATCTCTTAGAACACGCGACAAGGACAGATAGCATGGTTTTATACAAAACGCCGAGGGACGCTGGTCTAGATGTCCTTCGTCACTTCCCACTCTACATAACCTGCTGGTTAACCCTTTCTGCTCCAGCAGTGTACATAGCATCTTTGCTCTGAGACAGCACCAGACATATACATACACAAATTCACATTTCACTCCTATGATACACTCTATTAATTCCAACAGCATCTACAGACAAGGCGGCTGTTGTTGTTGTGGCCTGTTTTGGGTCTCTAGCTACTGAGTCGCTTGGGCTCCCTCGATTTCAGTGGCTCTCTTTCTAAGGCCGTGACCCCTAAATACAGTTCCTCCTGTCGTGGTGACCCCCAAACAGAACAGTATTTGTGTGGCTACTTTTACTACTCTTACGAATTCTAATGCAAATACCTGTATCTGATGTGCAGTATGTATTTTCATTGTTGCAAATGGAACATAATTAAAGCATAGTGATTAGGGTTGCCATATGTCCCTTAAATGTGTGTCCCTTATTTTCAGGCCCTGTCCCTTATTATTGACTAACAGGACAGGACTGGGCGGGGTAGACCAGAGGAAGGCGCGTGTTGCGGTTTCCACGGCAATGCCTGCCTGGTGATTCCAACTCACAGGGCAGGCTGACAGTCGCGCGCTTGCGAGTCTGCGCCCACCTGCGTCCCCGTTGGAAGGAAGGGACGATACAGGACTTTTTCAAAGTACAGTAGACCCAATTAACCGTTGCCCAAGGGGAATGTTGGATCATGTTGGATGAAGATAGTTTCTGGTTGCTTCAGAGTTACTCTTAAAATAGGCCTAGCTGTGCATCCCAATACTATACAATGCTGTGTATCCCATACTATACTACACCATTAACTATTGACATAATAATCATGAAGATGTACTCAAGAGAGGAAGGATCCCAAGATGGAATGGCCCAAAGGACCCAGCCCAGACGATGGCAAAGTGGACCCAGCCGCTGCAGCAGAGCAGAGCAGCAGGCAATCAGAGGCTGCTGGCCTCCGCCCGCTCTAGCCCCCAGCCATTCCATCAGAGGCGTTCCCGATCAGCTGATTGCCCTGCCATGGAGTGCCTGCCATCCCGGCTTTGGAGTGCCTGCCATCCCAAAAGGCGATCCAGGCCTGCAGTCTTCCGGGTCGCCACGGTGATCAGCCACCGCAGGTCGCCGACTGCTCCCGATGCAGGACCAGATTGCCTCCCGGGATGGCAGCCACTACAAAGCCGCCGCTCCTCCAATTGTTCTCCGGAGCGGCGGGCTGTCTGCCAATGCAGGCCCCACAGCACATGATGGGATGGTGGCAGCGGCCGCCCTTCCTCTTGCAGAAATGGCCCCGCCCTCGACGCCCTTCTCCCCGGGCCAGTCAGAATCGGCTGGTGGGCCACATCCGGCCCGCGGGCCGTAAGATGCCCAGGTCTGGGGTAGATGGATAGCATAGTTGAATAGGAATAAAGATAGATTAAATGGATGGATAGATACTAATTACTAGGCTTATTAGATCAAGGAAAAAATGGTTCAAAACTCATTTTGGATATAGGGGGCTCCGAACCATTCTATACAGCAGCTCTACCCGCGTCCACTGAACGCCACTGGAAAACCCAGATTATAATTTAACGAGGCAAACAAGGAGTACCACTCACTGCCTCCGTGTCATGCGCTGTAGTTTCACCATACAGCACTACCCACCGAGCCCAGTTACGTGACTTGGGGACCATTCTAAAACTTTGACTTCAATGAATTTGCAGTAGGTGGTTGCTACATAAGTATATTATAAGCATTAGAAACACCTCAACACAATGGGACTGAACCAGGTCAGCTGCATGTATATATTTTTGTCTTGGGTGCACATCTACTAGTATGTCATGTTATTGTGTTGATATCTTGTGTTGTCGAAGATTACAATATAGAGATATAGAAGTCTCACATTTGAAAGGATATCTCCATTATTAAGGTTTGGAACCTACTCCCATTCCCACTCGTTGGTTCCGCTTTCTCCGTGTTGTTTGTGATAGTAAGCCCCCCTCCCTTCTGTTTGTTACCATGATTGGAGGAAATTGACCATGGATGTTGGGAGCTGTCATTCACCTACGAGCCCTTTTGGAGTAGCGGTGTACAAGTCCAACAAATAAATAAATAAATAAATAAATAAATAAATAAATAAATAAGGGGCACGGTGACTCCCACCAACAATGGATCTGGACTAAGCCTGGCACACAGACCCATCGTGGCCAGCTTAAAACCATTGGGGTTTGGGGGGTATAGTCCAGCCACATCCGGAGAGTTGTGTGAAGCCCACCTATGATGGATCTGATGCAAACATGACCAAGAGGGGCCCCAGAGACCAGCTAGCCCACCCCTCCTCCCAGGCCTGCTGCCTAAGAAAGTGCCAAACTAAAGGGAGACATGGAGTGACAGACCAGGAAGCAAGGAAGGAGTGGGAAGCATCTCTTTATTGGTGGATCGAGGCGCAGATAGTCATGGAGATCAGGGCTGGATTGCAGAAAGAGGTGGCTTTGCAGCGCCCTTCGCTGAAGGAGGGTCAAGTGGGGTCCCAAGGGGCGAAGCTCTTCTGAGGTTGGCGGCAGAGGAAGGAAGGCAGGCAGGCAGGAAGGCGTTCTCTTTGCAGGAGGAGGTGGATCTCTACTCCATGAGTCCCACTGGGAGGGAAGGAGGGAGAAGAGAGAGGGGACAATTGGGGCAAAGGGGGAGGGAGGGAGGGGGTCTTCCCTGGCAAAGGGGCTCTCAGGGACCCCATTGCCTCCCAAGGGGAGGGGCCTCCCTCTGCCACCAGGGAAGCCCAGGAACCCCTCCGCCCCCCCCCCCCAAAGGGGCCCCATTAGTCATAGGGGCCCCAACTGAGCTGCTGCTGCTCTTGTTGTTGTTCTTGTATGCTCTCCCTCCCGTTCTCATCTGGTTGTGTTAAGGAGGGGGGCTGGGAGAGTATGGCCCACCGAGGCCAGGGGAGCAAAAGGCCTCATTGTGATCATTGCTATATGTAGGTAAAGGGAAAGGTTTTCCCCTGACATAAGTCCAGTCAAGTCCAACTCTGGGACTCTGGTGCTCATCTCCATAGCTAGGCCAAAGAGCCGGCGTTGTCCATAGACACCTCCAAGGTCATGTGGCCAGCATGACTGCATGGAGTGCTGTTACCTTCCTGCCAAGGCAGTACCTATTCATCTACTCACTTTTGCATGGCTTTGAACTGCTAGGTTGGCAAAAGCTGGGGCTAACAGCAGGAGCTCACCCCACTCTCAGGAGCTGTGACCACTTATTTCTATATTGAAAAGGTAAAGGTTTCTCTTTCACATGAAGTCCGGTCTTGTCTGACTCTGGTGCTCATCTCAATTTCTAGGCCAAAGAGCCGGCGTTGTCCGTAGACACCTCCAAGGTCATGTGGCCAGCATGACTGAATAGAGTACTGTTATCTTCCCGCATGGCTTTGAACTGCTAGGTTGGCAGGAGCTGGGGCTAACAGCAGGAACTCACCGTGCTCCCCACATTTAAACTTGCAACCTTTCGATCAGCAAGTTCAGCAGCTCAGCGGTTTAACCCACTGCGCCCCCGGGGGCTCCACTAAGATGTGTATTCTGCAGGCCTCATAATGATCATTTATTAAATACAAATCAAAACTGTTGATGTTTTGATTTGTATTTAATTGTAATTTGTTGTTTGGGCTTGGCCTCTTGTAAGCTGCCCCGAGTCCCCATTGGGGAGATGGTGGCGGGGCATAAATAAAGATTATCATTATTATTCTCTCTCCCCCCCCCTCTCTCTGGGAATCCCCCCAATCAAAGCTTTATGCCCCCAAAAGAGAAGAGTGAGCCTTACCTGTTACCCGGGGGGCACAGCACAGCCTGGAGGGAGAGGAAGGAAGGAAGGGGAGAAGGGTCCAGTTAGGGCCAAAGGCTCCCCCAAAGGAAGATCCCCTTGAGATACACACCCTCCACCTACCAAGGCTTGGGAAGGAAGGGAAGAGAGAAAAGAAGGGAAGCAGGTGCCTGAAAGAAAGGTCTCTCCCAGGAGTGAATGTGGGATGGGGAGGGGGTTGCACGCTTTGCCCCCCAACCTCCCTCTCAACTCCTTGAAAGGTATGGAGTAAGGCAGAGGAGGAGGAGGGCTGCTCTGGGATCCCGGCCGCAGGGCCTTCCTTCTCTGGAGCCCTTTGCCAGCAGAGACCCCTCGGGGAGTCCATGACTCTGCTGGCGTCACTCCCAGGTTCACTGGAACACACACACACACACACACACCCGCTACCACAAGAGAACAACAACCCAGGGAGGGGGACAAAACATTGTCCATCTATGTTGGGATTCAGCCCTGGTGAAAGGAGCCCTCAAGGAGTATTTAGCCTAGATAGGATTAGAGTGAGGGATTCCTTCCCCAAATCCCTATGCATGCCTATCCCAGAAGGGTGTTTGTCTCACTCTTCTTCCTTGCCACTTTCTCCTCCCACTTTGAATATTTAGCTATGTGATCCCTGTGAGGGAAGAGGTAACTTCCTCTTTCAAGGTATGTTTATTGCCCTGGGTTTTGGGCCATGTGGTCTTTTATCCACTGCCAGCTCTCTGCCTTTGTCTTCCATCCAGTAAGGACACATTTGCCTTTCTCCAGGCAAAATGTATTCGCATGGATACTTTGGATATTTTATCCTTTACCGTCCTTAGAACAGTGTTTCCCAACCGCTGTGACGCGGCACAGTAGTATGCTGTGACGAACCTCCTGCTGTGCCGTGAGAAAAGCTCTCTGCCCCCCTTCCTTCCCCCCTCCTCCTGCCGAACTCCTGCTGCTTGGAGGAAGGGCCGGGCGGCGGCGAAGAAAAAGAAGAAGGGGCCGGGGCACCACCTCCTTCGGCCGTTTCCCCAGCCAGCCTCCAATCCGCCATGACTCCCGCCCCTCGCTCCCTGAAGCCGCACGGAGGAGGAGCCCCGCCCACTGAAGCCCGTCCACCGCTCATGCTCCTCCTCCACACGGCTTCAGCGAGCGAGGGGCGGGAGTCATGGCAGAGAGCAGCGCCGGGGACGGGAGCCATGACTCCCGCCCCTTCGCTCGCACTGCCCCCTCAAGGCTGGAGAAGCTGTGGTAGAGCTGAAGCCGGGGGGAGGGGGCGGGGCATGGCATGGCCTGGCTCCCCCCTTCCCCCAGCTTTGGCACTCCCAGCAGCTCCTCCCAGCAGGCCACCATCCCCCAGCCATTCTTTACTGTGTTAGAGTGTCATTTTGCGTCATTTTGGATGGTGGTGTGCCCCCGGATTTTTTTAATGTTAAAAGTGTGCCGCGGCTCAAAAAAGGTTGGGAAACACTGGCTTAGAAGATGCGCTTAGTAAGCTAGTTAGCTCCAAGACCCTTCTCTATCTAGAATTGTTCTTTTTTACCTCAATCAATATATTGTGAACCTCAAGTTCTGTCTCTGCAACCCTGTTCCGCCCTGTTGAATGGAAGCTAACCCAGAATCACCACATGCTGATGAAGTATGCTTCTAGCACTCTGCTATATTTAGGGTGCATTCACCCCAAGTGAGGGTTATTGTTGAGCCTAACACCAGGATCGGACGAAGGTAAAAAATTATAGTAAGCAAACCTTTTTTTTGGCGCCCCTGGGGTCTTCAGTGTGGTGGTGATGACACACGTGCGAGTGTGCCAGAGCACGCATGCGCACAAACAGCTAGTTTTGCGCATGTGCTATTGGGACCGAGCGCTTCTGGATGAAAAGGACGGAGGAACATTTTGCCGCCGGGACGGAGCCTCCCGCCTCTGGCTGCAAAATGTTCCCTGGCTTGTCCTTTTTGGCCTCTTGGGAGTGCATTTGGCAACTCCCTCCACCAGAAGCGCTCGGTCCCAATAGCGCATGTGTGAAAGTTTCGTGCATGCGCTATTAAAACAGAGCACTCCCAAGAGGATGAAAAGGACAAGCCAGGGAACATTTTGCAGCCAGGGCGGAGCCTCCCGCCCATGCCCTACCCGCCCACAGCATGATGCGCTGAACCTGGCGGCCACGGCCGGATGCGCCCTTGGCCACGTGGTGCCCTGAGGCGGCTGCTTACTTTGCCTCCACTAAGATCCGCCCCTGCCTAACAGCTCCAATTCCCAACACAGGTGCCCAAAAGAAAGGTCTCTTCCAGGAGTGAATGTGAGATGGGGAGGGGGTTGCACGCTTAGCTCCCAACCTCCCTCCCGACTCCATGCCTCCTGCCTTGAAGGGATGGAGTAAGGCAGAGAAAGAGAGCTGCTGGAACACACAACCCCCTCACCAACACAAGGGGACAACAACCCAAGGGGGGGGGGGAGCATTTGCCATCTACCAGGCGCCACCCGTTCTCCCAAAAGAAATCATGAC
Source organism: Anolis apletophallus (assembly GCA_030556195.1). Classification (NCBI taxonomy): domain Eukaryota; kingdom Metazoa; phylum Chordata; class Lepidosauria; order Squamata; family Anolidae; genus Anolis; species Anolis apletophallus. The sequence goes on along the minus strand of JARBWK010000108.1, from coordinate 55,766 downwards.
AACCCTAACTAAGAAATTAGAGCTGGCGTGGTCTATTCAAGAAATCAGTGCCCCAAAGAATCCCAGAAACAGATCTAAAAACCAAGGCAACAAGAAAAAATGGTGGGCTGTGTTATTGATGAGACACACATACACACACACACACAGATGTGTGTGTTGTATCGTATTGTTCGTGTATTATGTATTTTATGTCAAACTGTAAACCGCTCCGAGCCTTCGGGGAGTGGCGGTATAGGAAGTTTGAAGAATAAATAAATAAATGATGGACAGAATCAGATATCTGAGGAGAGAGGGGGGAGATAGAGGATGGACAGATAGAGATAACAGACACTAGACAGATAGTTGACAAGTAGATAGGCTCCCTAAGTCACCTCCCTGGGTTGAGTGTCAGCAACAGAAAGGAGTGCTGGGAGCTGCAGTCCCTAAATAATATCTGACCCCTCTGGGCAACTCTCCTCTTCCAGAGGCGTGGGGTGCCCCCTTCTTGAAGAATCCAACGTCTTTTGGCCTTGGTCCCTCAGGGTCCCTGGATTGTGTCTTCAGAGAAACAAACCAGCGTGGCCTCTAGTGAGGGGGATGCTGGGAGCTGCAGCTTGAACACCCTCAGCTAGACTCCAACACCGTGAGGACCCTTTGGGAGGGGTCCACAGAATGCCATGTGCACAGCCTCACCTTTCTTGGCGTAGAGGGAGAGCCCTGCGGCCACAAAGACCACCCCCAGGACCAGGCCCACGACCCCCGTCCACATCTTGCTCAAGGCAGCATCTGACTGGGGTCCTGCAGAGAGGAGGAGGAAGAGGAGGAGGAAGCACAGGACTGAAAAGGAGCAGGGCGTCAGTCCCCCCTCCCCTTCAAAAACCACATGAGGAAGAACTGTGTGATGGAGATGGTAGGGTCCCTCCTTCTTTGGAGGCCCCTGAGCAGAGGGCAGGAGGGCATTCCCCAGGCGGGCGTCCCACAGGGTTCCCTCCCTGGGGCTGCCTTTGGTGCTGCGCTTCTTACTCCACTCGACGGAGGCAGGGCTGGAAGAGCTGGCGTGCTCCACTTGGCAGGTGTAGACGTCTCCCTTCTCCGGCTGCGTCTCCAGCATCACCTGGATCCGGTAAGTCCAGTCTCCGTTGTCCAAGACGGGTGTGGTCATCACTTCATCCCCCTTTTTATTTATTATTTATTTATTATTATTTATTATTGCGATTTTTGCGCCGCCGACACCCAGGGGCTCGCGGCGGCTTACATACTACTGGCTCAGCGCCAGGAAACAGTACAAGGCATAGAGTACAATTAATAACACTAAAACAGTAATACAATTAAAACAATTAAAACAGATTAAAAATGGCAGATTAAAACAACAGCTTAACATAGCAGCGATATATGGGCCCTACTCCCCAAAGGCCTGCCTAAACAGATGGGTTTTGCAGGCCCGCCTGAAGGGGAGTAGGTCCTTCAGGGTCTGGTCTCAGCCGGGAGGGCGTTCCATAGCGTAGGAGCTATCACCGAGAACGCCTCCGGCGAGTAGATGTTAACCGGGCTGATTTGGCCGATGGAACTGCCAACAAGTTGGTCTCTTCTGACCGCAGTGATCTCGGTGGGCGATATAGGGCAAGACGGTCCCTCAGATACGCTGGCCCCAGGCCGTGAATGGCCTTAAAGGTAAGAACCAGCACTTTGAAGGCGACCCGGTGCTCGATAGGCAGCCAGTGCAGATCCCGCAAGATTGGAGTTATTCGGCTACCTGCTGGAGCCCCAGACAGGAGCCGGGCGGCGGTGTTCTGCACCAGCTTGAGCTTCCGGATCGACGACATAGGCAGGCCAACGTACAGCCCGTTACAGTAGTCCAGCCTCGAGATGACCGTGGCTTGGATCACCGTGGCTAGGTCGTTCCGGGAGAGATAGGGGGCCAACCTCCTCGCCTGGCGGAGGTGGAAAAGGCAGCCTTGCTGGCCATGGAGACCTGAGTCTCCATGGTCAGCTGAGCGCCAAATGGACGCCGAGGCTTCTCACTAACGGCGCTGGTTGTAGTGCCGCACCGTCCAGGGTCGGAAGCCGGGCACCCATCCCGCCCGGGTGGCCCAGCCACAAGATCTCCGTCTTCGCCGGATTCACCTCAACCTACTGGCTCGCAGCCATCCAGTAACGGCTTCAAGGCAATGCTGGAAATTATCGGGGGCGGACTCCGGCCTGCCCCCATCCTCAGAATGAGCTGAGTGTCATCAGCATATTGGTGACAGGTCAGCCCATAACTCCGCACCAGCTGTGCAAGCGGCTGCATGTAGATGTTAAATAACAGAGGGGAAAGGATGGCCCCTGAGGGACCCCACACGTCAGTGGGGAACCTCGGAGACCACCCCACCCTCCTCACACGCTGAGACCGCTGGAGGAAGGAGGTCAGCCATTTGAGGGCTGTCCCCCTCACTCCGGCCATGGCCAGGCGGTGGATCAAAAGATTGTGGTCGACCGTGTCAAACGCTGCCGTGAGGTCCAATAACACGAGCAGCGCAGACCCGCCTTGGTCAAGCTGGCAGCGGAGTTGATCTGTGATGGAGACCAGGACCGTCTCCGTCCCGTGCCCGAACGGAAGCCGGACTGGAAGGGGTAGAGCCATGTTGCATCATCCAAGAAGGACTGCAACTGCTCCATTACTGCCCTCTCAACTACCTTGCCCAGGTACGGAAGATTCGACACCGGGCGGTAGTTGGAGGGAACCGCGGGGTCCAATGATGGTTTTTTCAGTAATGGAGCCACCACCGCCTCTTTCAAGCACTCTGGAAAAACCCCTTTTCCTCCTTCCCGTTCCTGAACCACCGGACTGTGATCTTGGCCGGGAAAAAGCGGTCTAGGGTGCAGATCAGCATAGTGTTGCGGGAGGAGGAGGAGGCCCCGTAGCCATTGGGAGCGATCTTCATCTTGGGCGGAACTGGAGAGGAAAGAAGCAGAGGACACAATGGCCAGAACTCACAGTCACGCCGCAGAGGAAATCAAGTGAAATGAGGGAGTGGGGATAGGAATGGTTCAACCTGCTTGCGGGCATGGCATGGAGAACCTGCAGGGGGGCTTGAATCCACCCATTAGGTAGGATCTGGTAGTGTACTGCGCTGGCCTCTTGTGTTACAGGACCCATGGTTTTCCTGATATGACCTGGGCCTAGTGTGGGATCACTATGCTCTGATGGACCCAGAGGGCTCCAGAAGGTCTTTGGGGCCTTGGGCCTACTGCAGGGGTAGGGAACCTATGGCTCGGGAGCCAGGTGTGGCTCTTTTCATGTTTGCATCTGGCTCTCCAGAACAGCCCGGGCCTCGGTTTCCCAGCATGCAGCTCCCTCTCCCCCCTTCCTTCTTTCCTCCATTCTCCCTCTTCCTTCCTCTTCCTTTCTCCCTCTTCACCCTTTCCTTCTCCTTCTCTCCTTCCTTTACCCTCCATCTCTTCCCTTCCTTCTTTCCTCCATTCTCCCTCTTCACTCCTTCCTTTCGTCCCTTCACCATTTCCTTCTTCTTCTCTCCTTCCTTTTCCCTCTCTCCCCTTCCTTCTTTCCTCCATTCTCCCTCTTTCTTCCTTCCTCCTCCTTCCTTTCTCCCCCTTCACCCTTTCCTTCTCCTTCTCTCCTTCCTTTACCCTCCCTCTCCCCTTCCTTCTTTCCTCCATTCTCCCTCCCTCTTCCTTCCTTCTTCTTTTCCTTCTCCTTCCTTTCTTTTCACTTCCCCCTCTCTCCCCTTTTTCTTCTTTTCCCTTCATTACTTTACTTTTTCCTCACTCCCTTTCCTTTCTTTTCCCCACCCTTTCCTTTCCTCCCTCCCTATTTCCTTCTTTTTCCCTCCTTGTCTCTCTCCTGCTTTTCTTTTCTTCCTTTTCCATAGTTCGTTCTTCTTTTCTTTCTTCCTCTCCCCCTCCCTCCTTTATTTCCTCTTTCTTTTTTATTTCTTTCTTTCCCCCTTTCTTCCTCCTGTCTTCTCTTCCTTCCCAGAGTCCAAGCTTCCTGACCCCTGGCCTAGTGACTCAGAGGCATCCTATGACTTTAGAGGAGCTGCTGCTTCACGAGTTGCTCTCAATTTTGGATGTCAATATTGTGTGTGTGTGTGTGTGTGTGTAGAGATACAACAAATGCAGCCTCTAAGATGATCAGCTATTCTGCTCAGCACTGCATTGGTGGCGGGGTGGGGGTGGGGTGGGTCTACCATGTTTAGTCACAGGGCTCTCTGGATACGAGTGCCATCTTGGGAAATGCATGGGTAAGTAGGTAGATGGACTGTACATTAGAATGATCAGTGAAGGCACCAGGTCCTGTCTGATCTCAGAAGCTAAGCAAGGGCAGCCAGAATCAGCCTTTGGATGGGAGACTAGCAGGGAATCCTGGGGGCTGGAGGCCCATTTTCAGCGGAAGTAGCTGCCAAAGCCTCCTGGGAAGATTCCTGGTCCATAAGATCACCCATGACTGGGGCACGCACCCAGGAGAAAGAACGTGGGATATAAACTGCTTGTTGGATGAGGAAAATGATCCAGCGTCCCACCTGAGCTGTAATGTAAACAGAAGCCAGACCTGTTTGGAGGAACTTTGTGTTCAGAGAAAATACTGGACCATCAGACTTACAGTGGACACTGGAGAAGACTCCCCTTTGAACAGTGTGTTGGGTTTCATCCCTGAACTGCATAGGTCTTTTGTGTCATCAATTTTCCAATCCTCAATGAGTAGGTAGTCTAGAGACAGGGCTAAACGGAGGGATTCCTTTCCCCACATTCCTATGCATGCTCCCCCCCCCCCCCCCACAAAGAGCTTTTCCTTTCCTCCTCCTGCTAGCTACTGTCTCCTCCCCCACTTTGGGATTTTGTGAGGCATCTTCCTTTTTAAGTTGTTTTGCCCTGGGCTGGTCATGTGGCCATTCACCATTTTTGGTTTCTGCTTTTCTTTCTATCTATGAGGACGCACATTCTGCCTCTCTAGGAAAAATGCAACTGCAATGACTTTCCCCCCTTTTACCTCCCTTTGGAAGATGAGAGGTAGTCAGCTATTGAGCTCCAAGACTATCAAGAATGTATTTGTTGTAGGTTTTTTGGGCTATATGACCACGTTCTAGAACACGGCCATACAGTTCGAAAAAAACCTACAACAACCCAGTGATTCTGTCCATGAAAGCCTTCAATAATACAAGAACGTGGTTTTTTTACTTCAATAAATACTTTTGAACCTAAAGTTGTAACTCTGTAATCCTGATCCATCCTAACGAAGAGAAGCTTATCCTGGCTCACCACCAGGGGCGGATCTTAGTGGAGGCAAAGTAAGCAGCCGCCTCAAGGCGCCACATGGCCAAGGGCGCATCTGGTTGCAGCCGCCAGGTTCAGGATATCATGCCGCGCCATTGCTCCGCCCGGCTGCAAAATGTTCCCTGGCTTGTCCTTTTCATCCTCTTGGGAGTGCGCTGTTTTAATAGTTCATGCGCGAAACTTTCGCGCATACGCTATTGGGACCGAGCGCTTCTGGTGGAGGGAAAGTTTTCATCCTCTTGGGAGTGTGTTTCGCTACTCCCTCCACCAGAAGCATTTGGTCCTAATAGCGCATGCATGAAACTAGCTGTTTGCATGCATGCGTGCTCCGGCATGCGCGCGCGCCATCATCACCACACTGAAGACCCAGGGGGAGCCAAAAAAAGGTTGGCTTACTATAATTTTTTACCTTCGTCCGGTCCTGCTCACCACATCTACATTTCTGCTGGTTATGAAGTTTACTTCTAGTACTCTGAGGGTTATTTTGAGCCTACATGATGGCCACAGTCTTGGACAGTCATGGCTCCCAAAGTGACCGATTTTAGGTGGAATCAGGTGTCAAACAGGGATGTGTTGTTGCCCCAACCTTATTTTCCACCTTAATTGCTACAATACTTCATCTTGTTGATGAGAAGCTTTCCACAGGAGTGGAAATCATCTATCGGACAGATGGCAAGCTATTGAACCTCAGCAGACTGAAAGCCAAAACCAAGGTCACAACAACACTTGTTATAGAACCCCAATATGCTGATGACAACGTTGTCTGTGTGCACTCAGAAGAAGACCTACAAGCTACTCTAAACACCTTCGCAGAAGCATACGAGAAGCTCAGCCTGTCATTGAACATTGAGTGCTCTTCCAGCAGCCCCCAGCCAATCCCTCTCCAATGCCAGAGATACAACTCAATGGTGTAACATTAGAAAATGTGGACCCTTTCCGCTCCCTTGGCAGCCACCTCTCCACAAAAGTCAACATGGACACTGAAATGCAACACCGCCTGAGCTCTGCGAGTGCAGGATTTTTCTGATTTAAGCAGAGAGTGTTTGAGGACCGGGACATCCATAGGGAGGCCAAGGGGCTTGTTTATAAACAGGACCGGATGAAGGTAAAAAATAGTAGTAATCAAACCTATTTTTGGCGCCTCCTGGCTTTTCAGGCTGGTGATGATGGCGCATGTGCACGCGCCGGAGCATGCATGCGTGCAAACAGCTAGGACACCACCTGGGGGGGGGGCGAAGCTGGCCTTCAGCCCCCCCCCTGTTTAGATGCTGAGGGGCCCCCATTAGACAGACGTTGCTTCTGAAGATGACCGGACACAGCCAGCGCAGAGGCGCCAGGCCCACTCACCTCTTCTTCTCTGGAGGCAGCAGCATGCGCGGCACCATTTCCTCCGTCTGAGGACCCCGGCGGCTGACTGCCTGCTTGCTTGCATGCCCGCGCGCGCATGTGCAGGAAAGGACGGAAGGAGCGAGAGCGCGCATGCACGCCAGCCGCCCGCAGCATTGGCGCAGCATGATGCACCCTTGGCCACATGGCGCCCTAAGGCAACCACTTACTTTGCCTCCACTATGATCCGCCCCTGTTTATAAAGCTATTGTCCTCCCAACAGGCCCGGATCAGGCCCTTTTGGCGCCCTAGGCCAAAGGCTCCACCCCCGGCTCCGCCCCACCCCCGGCTTTGCCCCGCTCCCGGCTCCGCCCCCGCCTACTTGCCGGCGTAAGGAGGAGGAGGAAGGAAAGCCCCATCCCCGGAGCCGATGCGGGGCCTCCCCACGGCTCCTCCCTCCCTCCTAAAGCCACCATGCCGGCCTGAGAAGCGGCCGAAATCGGCCTTTCACGGCTTTAGGAGGGAGGGAGGAGCATAGGGAGGCCCCGCATTGGCTGCGGGATGGGGCTTTCTTCCTCCCTCCTCGCCCAGCGAGGAGGCGAGGGCAGAGCCGGGGCGGGGCGGAGCCGAGGGCGAGGCAGAGCCGAGGGGAGCAGAGCAAAAGGGGGCGGCCGTGGATGGTGCTTATGCGCTCTGCGCCGCATATGCCTTTTAAAAAAAATTATTTTGGAATTTTTTTGGAATATTTTTTACAATTTTGGGGGTTCGGATCTGCTGCCCCCCAAAGGTGCTGCCCTAGGCCATGGCCTAGGTGGCCTTATGGGTAATCTGGGCCTGCCTCCCAACCCTGCTATATGCCTGTGAGACGTGGACTGTCTACAGACATCACACTCAACTCCTGGAATGATTCCATCAGCGCTGCCTCCGGAAAATCCTGCCAATCTTTTAGGAAGACAGGGGGGAAATGTCAGCGTGCCTCTTCTCCTCTTCTGTACAGGGAATTCTTTACAAAGGGATGGAGAGGAGGCATGTCGGTAATGTATTGTCAGAGGCTTTCATGGCCGGAATCAGTGGGGGGTTGTGTGGTTTCTGAGCTGTAAAGCTGTGATCTCGCAGCATGTTCTCCCCTGAAGATGCCAGCCACAGAATCAAATGCTGCGACAAGACAATGGTTTTTTGTTTTGTTTGGGGGCCGCATTGTGCCCCCGACTGAGAGGGCCGGGTCCAAGAGGGATGGGAACCAATCACACAGTCAGCACCCCATGTTCCCCTTGAGTTATACCAACGGCCAATGGGGGAAAGTCAGTGTGTTTCCTCTTCTTTGTGCTTTGAGCTTCCTGAAGGAAAGCCTCTCCTGTTTTGTTTATTTCTTCATCTTGAATTTCTGGTCTTGGTCTATTTCTCTTCAAGATGCTTTGCCTCTGACTTGAGGCACATGTTTTGGTAAGGAAGCGGATTATATAAGCCCTGAACCACTATTTCCCAACCTGTGTGCCGTGGCACACTAGTGTGCCGTGAGTGATCATCAGGTGTGCCATGGGAAACTGGAACCTCCAATACCCTTCCTTCCCCCTCCTGCCGAACACTTTTTCTTTTCCACTCGGGCTCCCTTCTTCCCAGCCTCGCTCTGCTCGCTTTGCTCTGGGGCGGGTCTGCAAAGTAGCGCCCGCACGGGTCATGCCTTCCTCCCTCCCCCCTCCCCTCCTGAACACGCTCACGCTGCCCCCTCAGATCAAAATGGCAGCAGAAGCGGCAGCGTAGAAGAAAAAGTAAGTGTTGGGCAGGAGGGGGAAGAAAGGGCGCGAAGGGGAAGGGGGGGGGAAGAGGTCTCTGTCGAAAGCTGGCATGGGCAAACTTGGACCTTCCAGGTGTTTTGGACTCCAACTCCCACCATTCCTAGCAGCCTCAGGCCCTTTTCCTCCCCCTCAGCCACTTAAGCAGGAAAGGGCCTCAGGCTGTTAGGAATGGTGGGACTTGGAGTCCAAAGCACCCAGAGGGCCAAAGTGTTCCCATGCCTGTTTTAGGGACCTTAAAGTGGTGAGCCTCCTTCCAACATTGGGATTCTGGATAGAAAACAAACAACAACATAACATAACATTGTTTGAGTCCACAGTGCTCTCTGGGTGTAGGTGAACTACAACTTCCAAACTCAAGGTCAATGCCCACCAAACCCTTATAGCATTTCCTCTTGGTTATGGGAGTTGTGTGTGGAAGTTTGTGTCTTTCTGCCATTCCTGCCAGGATATCTATGTTGTGTTCATTGAAACAGGCCCAGGTTTCACACTGAGTGTATAAATACATTTGAAAACATATTAACTATATGTATTACTGTGTTAGAGTGTTGTTTTGTGTCATTTTGGTTGGCAAATGCAAAAAATGTGCCCCGGCTCAAAAAAAGGTTGGGAAACACTGCCCTAAACAGTGTCTGAACGTATCTCTCCTTATGAACCATCTAGAAATTTAAGATCTTCTGGGGAGGCCCTGCTCTTGGTCCTGCCATCTTCACGGGTGCAACTGGCAGGGATGAGGGACAGGGCCTTCTCAGCGGTGGCCCCTCGGCTGTGGAACTCCCTCCCTGGGGACATTAGATCGGCCCCCTCCCTCCTGACCTTTTGGAAAAGAGTGAAAACCTGGTTATTTGAGCAGGCTTTTCCAAATACATGGAAAAACTCCCCTCAGGGTTTTTTTTCCTGACTTGTTGCAGCTTGTTGGCCTGTGCTGCTGCTTGACCAGAGGCAAGGCGCCTGCCTGGGGTTTCCAAGGGGAATAGACACTTGGCAGCAGGTTTGGGGTGGAACGGCCTGCTGGGGTTGGCCAACCTGGTGCTGAGGAGGACGACGAAGGGCTCTTCCTCCGTGCAGAGGGGGCACCCTCCCTCCATCCCTTTCAGATCTGGGCACCTGGACCAAAGGCAGGAGAGGGGTCCCGCGTCTTCCTCCGCTGAGGCCGGCGAGGTGGCCCCTGACCTCCCCCTCCCCTTCCTGGAAAGTCTTGGGCTCCTTTCCTCCTGACATCGGCCCTCTTCCCGCCCGGCAGCGGGGGAGGGAGAGAGCTCACGTTTCCTGCCGAGGGCGAAGGGCTCCATGGTGCCGTAGTTGGTGCGGCAGTAGCGGTCCAGCGCGGCCATCCAATTCCGCAGCAGGTCCGGGTCCCGGTTGAACCTGTCCACGTTGGACTGGGCCATGGGCGCGAGGGCCACGAACCGGCCCAGGGCGCTGTCGAAGTGGGCAATGTCCTGCCGGTTGTAGATGGCGCGGTACAGGGGGCGCCCCTCTGCCCCGGGGCCGGTCCCGTTGGGGAAGAAGCACTCTTCCCTCCATTGGAACAAGAAGTGGGCTGCGAGACAGGCAGAGAGAGAGAGAGAGAAGGGGGGGAGTTCCCTGGGAAGCGCCCTAACGCCCTTCCACTGCCCCCCTCTCCCGTTTCCCCAAGACCCTCCGCCCTCTCTCTTCGGGAAACCCCAGGGAAGGAAGGAAGGAAGGAAGGAAGGAAGGAAGGAAGGAAGGAAGGGCACGGCATGCCGAACCCGGGAGACAGGCTCCTCTGCGCCCCCCCCCCCCCGGGGGGAAGGAAGGAAGGAAGGAAGGAAGGGGCTCACCTGGAGGGGACCCCCCGTCTGCCGCCGCAGCCAAAAGGAGCGCCGCCGGCCCCACCGCCCAGGCCCAGCAGCTCCACAGAAAGGGACCCATCGCCACGACCCCTGCTGCCAGCCTCTTTTCCTCGACGGGAGAGCGGCCGGGGCTTTCCCGCTGCCTGCCTGCCTCCTCCAGCTCGGGACGAGGGCTTCCTGGGGCGGCTCCGTCGGAGGAAAACCCCCTCGGCCCTTCCCCGCCAATCAGGCGCAGCGCCCGGCCCGCGTCATCAGTCGCCGGGCAAAGAAGGCCCGAAAGGTTCCCCGACGGAGAGATGGCATGAGGACGCGCTCGCCCTCCTGCCGCCCGGGAAGAATGAGCGAGCGGGTTGGGGGAGGGCGTGGGCTCTGCTTCCTTTGCCCCGGAGAGAAGACTGGCTCTCAGGGGCCCCTCCTCGCCCCCCCCACTCCCCCCGGGAAGAAGCACCCCTCCCCCCGGGGATTCCTTCCTTCCTTCCCGGAGAGGTCTGCCCGGCAACAGACGGGTCAGGGCCGGTCATTCCTGCCATTGGCTGGGCCGCGGCGGGAGGGGCGTGGCGGAGGCGCCGGTCTCCCTTCCTCCCTCCCAGTGCGCCCACCATCAGAGGCCCCCGAGGGAGCGAGCGAGCGAGCATGGCGGGACCGGCAGTTCCCCGCGCGCTGTCCGCACATGCTCTCGCCCTCCTGGGCGCCCTCCTCCTCCTCGGCCTCGCTCGCCCGGCCGCCCTCGCCGCAGAAAGTGAGGGCCTGAGCAGAAGGGACCGGGGGGAGGGGGAGTCCACGAGGGAGGGAGGGAGGGAGGGGGCTGCATGGGCGCCCCTCCCCGCCAGCAGCGCTGCCCCCAACCCACGGCTTCTCCTCCTTCTCCTTCCCAGGGGAAGCCAACTACGTGGGGCTGACCTTCTTCCAGGCGAGCTTCCCGGGATCGGGGCCCAAGGCGGCGGCGGCGGAGGCGGGCGAGTACCTGGACGAGTTCGAGGGCGAGGCCATCTTCCAGGTGGACTGGGCCCGCAGGACCACCTCCTGGAACCTCCCCGAACTCTCCCACATCGCCTCTTTCGAGGCCGCGGGGGCCCTGGGCAGCCTCTCCGTGGCCAAGAACAACCTGGAGGTCTTCATGGAGCTCAGCAACCGGACGCGCGGCCAGAACGGTACCGCCCTCCCCCCGCCCCCCCTGGACGCCCCCTGCCCTGCCCCCTCCCCGCCGCTGAGCCCCCTTGCCCGCCGGCCTTTATGCCCCATCCCTCCCTCCCTGGAACTGGAGGAGAGGAGCCCTCCCTCCCTCCCTCTGAGCCAGCCCTGCCTCTGCTGCTGCTGCTGGCACGAGGCCGCCTTCCTTCGTGGCCAGCCAGGGCTCCTCTCAGCCGAGAGCAACGCCACCCACCCGCCTGTAAGTCTCCTTGCGAGACCCCCACCGAAGGGGATACACCCGCACTCTCCCTTCGTGGCCATGCCTTCTCTTCTGCTGGGTTCCCTTCTGTTTGTTTTTATTACCTAATGCCCGTACCTTGGGGAGTCCGTCTGACTTGGCCATGGTGGTCCATGCTCTGGTTACATCCCGTACTGATTACTGCAACGTGCTCTACCTGGGGCTGCCTTTGAAGACGGTTCAGAAACTTCAGCTAGTACAACGGTCGGCAGCCAGATTACTAACCAGGGCTACATATAGGGACCACACCACCCCCTTGTTGTGCCAGCTCCACTGGCTGCTGGTCCACCTCCGAGCCCAATTCAAAGTGCTGGTCTTGACCTTTAAAGCTCTATACGGTTCTGGCCCAGCTTACTTGTCCGAACGCATCCACCCCTACATCCCACCTCAAAATCTAAGATCATCCGGGGAGGCCCTGCTCTCGCTCCCAAAACTAACCAAAAAGCACGCGTCAATAATCTCATACAGATAAGTGTAACCAAATACAAAATATTTCTATTTATATATAAGGACACGTGAAGTGTGCCTCAGCAGCCCGATAGGCCGTTTCAATCATATAAACGCACCGGAAAGCATTCAAATTTAAAATTACAAACAACAACGACGATTTCCTCACAATACATGTGTCTTCCGCAAGTCCGTTTGCACGCTAAACCCCATAGAGCACAGTGTGGGCTATCCCAAGTCCAATAGTCCATGCGTCAACATATATGGGAGAATGTAAACAAAGTTCTTACAATAGTTCCAGGAGTGAGCGTGAGCGGCGACCTGCAGGAAAAAAGTTCAACAGGACTACATTACCCAGAAGCGTCTCCAATCGTGTGCGAAGTCTTGCGATTATAGCGGACAATAGGTAACCACTCTCATGTAACTTGGTCGAACTACATGTCCAGAAAGAGGATGCTCACAATGATCCTGAAGGGGAAACTACTCCAAATATTGCCAGTATGGCTGGTTTGTCTCCCTTAGTAATTCCCAAGGATAGTAAAGCCTCATGCGCAGGTAAATAAATATATCTTCCAGCCATGGGGTTTAGCGTGCAAACGGACTTGTGGAAGACACATGTATTGTGAGGAAATTGTTGTTGTTGTTTGTAATTTGATATTGTATGCTTTCCAGTGCATTTATATGATTGAAACGGCCTATCGGGCTGCTGAGGCACACTTCGCGTGTCCTTATATATAAATAGAAATATTTTGTATTTGGTTACACTTATCTGTATGAGATTATTGACGCGTGCTTCTTGGTTAGTTTTGGTTTTGCTGTTGAACAGCACTTCCCACTGTTTACCTGCTCTCGCTCCCGTCAACAGCTCAAATGCGCCTGGTGGGGACGAGACAGGGCCATCTCGGCGGTGCCCCCGCCTATGGAACACACTCCCAGCTGAGATAAGATCGGCTCCCTCCCTCCTGGCTTTTCAAAAGAAATTAAAGGCATGGTTGTGAGACCAGGCTTTTGGGCAATAGATGTATGCACCACTTTAAAGGGACAAATTGCAATGGTCATATGACTGCCAAGACTGGCTTTATTGTTCAATCTTTGTATAGTTTTAACTATGTATTGTTTTTATTATGTGATGTTTTAATATGTGATTTTATTATTGTACTTTTTTGTAATAGCCTCTAATGGGACTTAATTGTAATGCCGTCCTGAGTCCCCCTTCCTTTGGGGGTTGAGAAGTGATGGGATACAAATGCGAGAAATACATAAATAAATAAATAGATAACTCTCCTTGCAAGACCACAACAGAAGGGAATGCCCACACTCTCCGTTCATGGCCATGCCTTCTGCTGCTAGGTTCAGTTCTGTTTTGTTTTTATTATGCTAATAATGCCTGAATATGCAAAGAGGAGCATCAAACAGATCGCTAGGAAAGCTGAATGGGTCTCTGAGAGTATGGAGAAAATAGGAGGAGAATAAAGCAGGCAAAGCTGCTCTTCAAACCTTTCCCTCAGTCTGCAGCCTCCCCCCACCCAAAAGCACATGCAAGCAAATAACAAACTCGAGAACACCAGAAGAATGTCATAAATCAGTTTACTCACAATCTTGGATGAAGGTGATCATGTATGGAAAAAAATGAGTTTCATTTAATCCAAAAATATATATCCAGGGAACTACATTTGGCCTGAAGCACAAGCTAGGCCTCTACACAGGCCTGGATTACCCATAAGGCCACCCTAGGCCATGGCCTCCTTTGAGGGGGCAGCAGGTCCGGACCCCCCCAAAAAAGTTAAGAAAAAATTCAAAAAAAAAGGGCACATGCGCATGGCGGCGTAAGCGCCATGCACAGCTGCCCCCCTTAGCTCTGCTCCTTGGCTCCGCCCCACCCCCAGCTTCGCCCCCGCCTCCTCACGCACCCAGTCTGTTTCCCTGCCTCCCTTGTCTGGCTCGTGCGCCTCAGTCTCTCTCTGTGTTTGTGTTTCCCTGCCTCTCTCTCTCGCACGCGCTTCTCCCTCCCTCCCTCGGCTCGCCCCCCCATCTGTGTTTCTCTGTTTCTCGCCCGGGGGCGGAGCCAGGGGCAGAGCCAGGGACGGGGCAGACTCAGAGCCTTTGGCCTAGGGCGCCAAAAGGGCCTGATCCGGGCCTGCCTCTACAGCAGGGGTCGGGAGCCTTTTTGACTCAGAGAGCCATGAAAGCAAAATATTTGGAAATGTATTTCAGTGAGAGCCATGTAATATGTATATATTATATTTTAAGACTGAATTCAACTAAATGTGAGTATATACGTCCATACGATGAGTCAAGGATTCCCCCGGCAGAATGAAGGGACACTTCAGACCTGTCTCTGCAAAAGGCATGCTCAGGACTCTGGGAAGGAAGAGAAGACAGAAGGAAGGAATGGGGAAAGAAAGAAAGATAGAGGAAATAAAGGAGGGAGAGGAAGAAAGAAAAGAAGAACGAACTATGGAAAAGGAAGAAAAGAAAGCAGGAGAGAGACAAGGAGGAGAAAAGAAAGAAGGAAATGGGGAGGAAAGGAAAAGGTGGGGAAAAGAAAGGAAAGGGAGTGAGGAAAAAGGAGACTAATGAAGGGAAAAGAAGAAAAGAAAGAAGAGGAGAGAGAGGGAAGTGAAAAGGAAGGAAGGAGAAGGAAAGGAAGACTTGGGGAAAGAATAGAAGAGGAAGGAATTGAGTAGATCAATAGGCAACGGTTCTGTGGGAAGGTAACAGCACTCCATGCAGCCATGCCAGTGGCCACATGACCTTGGGGGTCCCTACCGACATTGCCAGCCCTTCAGCTTAGAGGTGGAGATGAGGACCACCCCACAGAGTCGGGCATGACAAGACTTAATGACAGGGGAAACCTTTACCTTAAGAAGCTTTGCTCTTGCTTGCCTCCCGTTGCCAGCTGCCCCTTTGGCCAAAGTGTACACTGAAGACCCCGTGGAGCTGGGGGACCCCAACGTCCTCATCTGTTTTGTGGACCTGTTCTTCCCTCCGGTGCTGAATGTGACCTGGCTGAAGAACGGGGAGGTGGTTTCTGAGGGGGTGAAGGAGACGGGCTTCCTCCCCAGTGCAGACAACGCCTTCTCCAAGTTCTCCTACCTGACCTTCATACCAAAAGATGGAGATTTCTACACCTGCCGAGTGGAGCACTGGGGGCTCCCAGAGCCCTTGACCACAATCTGGGGTAAGTCAGCAGATGTGGCTCTGCTTGGTCTCCTTGTGGAGACGGGGATGCTGGACTCAACTTCCTTCTCCTTTCAGAATTGGGATTCTTTTTAGTGTAAGGTGTTGCTTAATGTTTAGGAAATCCCATTTTGGTGCTGATTATCAGGGCAGGAAAGGGACAAAGTAGTTGTGCGGTGAACACAGGACCCAAAGCCTCTTGGATCCAAGAGTGACTGCATTTGACGGTATTTGGTGACAAATAGAGTGACACATTTCCTCCCTCTCATCAATGAACTCCAACCTGCCCTTCCAAATGTGTTGTTGTTGTTGTTGTTGTGTGGCGTGCAGCCTGCTTCAGGAGACCCCAATTTGACAGATAGACACTTGCAAGCCAAAAAGGGAGGAATGTGCTGAGTGACAGAAAAGGAACAACTCCAACAAAAGGGAACAACTACCCCCTGTCTTGATACTTGGCCATTAACAAATGGTCAGGTTCTGTGTGAGAGCGTAGGTGGGTTGAGTAACTGATTTATGGTGTAACACAGGGATGTCCAACTGCCGGCCCTGCAGGTGTTTTGGACTTCAACTCCCAGAAATCCTAGCCAGTTTACCAGCTGTTAGGATTTCTGGGATTTGAAGTCCAAAACACCTGCAGGGCCGGCAGTTGGACAGCCCTGGTGTAACAGATCTATGGTGGGGTGAGGAATTGAGTGGGCGGGAGGGATTAGGGTACTTGGGTCCTTTCCCCCACCCACCTTCTCCTGTCCCACCCGCAGAGTCCAAGGGGCCCACTCCCCTCCCAGAGATGGCCGAGAACGTGCTCTGTGGCCTGGGCCTGGCCATCGGCATCCTGGGCATCATCGTGGGCACCGTCCTCTTCTTCAAGGCCATGGGAATGACCGAGCGCAACAGCCGCAGCAGACGGAGTGGCGGCCTGTGAGTCCAGGCTGTTTCGCATCAGCAAAATTGAGAAGCGATGGCCTAGCATAGGGGGCAGCATCTCCCTCAATGGAAATAACATTGCAATGGAGGGAGTGGGGACAAGGGGGCTTTCCTTGGGAGGGGGGTTGGAGTCTTGGGGTCTATCCTGACTTTGAGCCCCAGGGATGCTTCAGGGAATCTATACTCCAAATGTGCATTGCATCCTGCTCAACCCTCCTCATCCTCCTTCCTTCCTCAGGTGAGAAAGAGTGGAGTTCCTTTCCCTGCACCTGCCTCTGCAATGACCTCTCCTGATTTCCCGCTCTCGCTATCACATCCAAGGCCAGCTTCCCTGCCGCCATCAGCCGCAAGAGCCTCCTATTTCCTCTGTCCTGACTCCCCCATAGAACCCCACTGGGGACCCAAATCAAAGAGATTGGGTGCAACCTGATCAGTGCTCCACCAATACCCACCCACCCACCTGGCATCAGCCACAGAAGTAACCGTATGTGATGGCGGAGACTGGTTGCTCTTCTTCTGTGCCTTCAAGTTGTTTCTGAGTTTGCTTCACCTTTCAGGCAAGGTTTCCTCAGAGGAGGTTTGCCCTCTTGCGAGGCTGAGAGAGTGTGGCTTCCGTGGCCGAGGGGGATCCAGACAGGCCCGGATTACCCATAAGGCCACCCGAGGCCATGGCCTCGGGCGGCAGAATTTGGGGGGCGGCCAATTTGGACCCCCCAAAATAATTTTTTTTAAAAGTTCGATCTTTGGTGCTTCTGCGCCTGCGCGCAGGGCGCCATACACTCACAGAGGCAGTTCTGCTGCCTCTGCGAATCTATGGCGCCCCCTGCGCGCAGGCGCAGAAGCGCCAATGATTGTCCCTCCCTCCCAAAGCCTCAGATTTCGCCACTTCTGAGGAAGCTGGCATGTCACGGCCCTGGGAGGGAGGGGCGAACCGCGGGGGAGATGCTCCCTCACAGCTCGCCCCTCCCTCCCAAGGCGAAGTGGCGAAATCTGAGGCGGCTGCCGGCATGTCACAGCCCCGGGAGGGAGGGGCGAACCACGGGGGAGATACTCCCTCACAGCTCGTCCCTTTCTCCCAAAGCCGCGGCATGCCGGCTGCCTCAAATTTCGCCACTTCTGAGGCGGCCGGCATGTCACGGCCCCGGGAGGGAGGGGCGAACCACGGGGAGGCCCCGCCCTTGGGGCCACTGCCGCGCATGCGCAGCTTTGGCTCCGGGGGTGGGGCTTTCCTTCCTCCTCGTGCCGGCAGGGGGCAGACCCGGGGAAGGGGCAGGGGTGGGGAGGGGGCAGAGGCGGGGGCTGGGCGGAGCCGGGGGCGGGGGCAGTGCCTTTGGCCTTGGGCGGCCAAAGGCCATGATCCGGGCCTGGATCCAGACCTTAGACTCCAGAGTCCTAACCTTGCCTACCAAACATACGTTTTAAAATCAAGGGCTTTAATGGGACACTTACCATTTATACTGTTTTAAATCTGTTAGATGGCTTTTACTGTACACCTTTGGGTTAAAAAAGTGGTAAATAATTAAATAAACAGATGGTTGGATTTGGGATTTCTAGCTTGGTTTACTTGTTTATGCTGCAACACAAGGTCAAATGGTGGGGAAACATGGCTCTTGCCAAACACATTTCATTCACCAGTGTCCACTGGGGAGGGAGCAGGTGCAAGAGCCCCATAGATGGGGGTCAGGGGACAGGTGGGGTCCCAGTCAGTAAAATTTATTTATTTATTTATTTATTTACTTTATTTCTATTTCGCCCTTCTCACCCCGCAGGGGACTCAGGGCGGATTACAATGTACACATTACATTTAGACACACAAACACACAAGACAGACAGAGGCAATTTAAGATCTGGCCACCAGGGGGAGCTGTCGCACTCCTTCATTCCTCAACATGTTTCCTGGAGATCTTTTTTATGGCCTCGTAAATCAGCTAAATTTAGCCTCCCCACTAAGTGGTACCTTAATTTCCTACTTGACAGATGCAACTGAGTTTCGGGTTGTAAAGGTCGACAACAGGCTACACAATAGGTCGAGAGCCCACCTCAACCCGGGCAGGCCTCGAATTCATGACCTGGTCAGTAGAGATCTTATGCAGCTGACACCCAGCCAGCTCCGCCACATTCCCAGTGCTAGCAAAAATGGTTTTACTAGTGTGAAATACAGCTTATAGTTTTAAACTCTATGTCCGGCTAGGGTTAAAAGCATAGATGTGACTTATTGCCAGAGCAATAAACTGTGAACAGTTCCAGGATAAGTCACACATTCCAGTGATGTGAATTTGAGATAACGGACTGCTGGTCGGTCTTCTTTCGGCCATGCCGAGGATCGAGCAAGAGGAGTGTATGATTTCTCCTCTAAATAGTTCTGTTCGTTATTTTCCGGAGCTGTTAGAAAGTAACCAAACAAACATGCTGCTTCAAGGCTTTGAAGCTGATGGAAGGCTGTGCACTTTGTTTTTCTTTGCCTGCCTCATTGCAGTTGCACTGAGGCCAAATTTTACTGACAGTCCCCACAGAGGGACTGTCAGTAAAATAGTTGGCTAAAGATGGACAGGGAATGAGATGCCAGATGGGATCTGGAATGACATAATAATAATAATAATAATCTTTATTTGTATTTCGCCACCATCTCCCCAACTGGGCGGCTTACATGAGGCCGAGCCCAACAACACAACAACTGGATACAAGGACTGAGCTGGTTACGATTTTATTGTGGTGAATAGTTTTTATGTATTTATTATATTAGTAATTGTTAATTTTATTGTGAATTTTAGATGTTTTTAGATTTTAAATGTTAGCATTGAATTTTTGCTGTTTGCTGGTCTGAGTCCCTCTATAGAGGTGAGAAGATCAGGGTATAAACGTTTTAAATAAATAAATAAATAAATAAATAAATAAATAAACAACAAAGCCTTTTTTTCATCTACGGCAGGCTAGGCGACTGGCCCCCTATCTCACCGAACGTGACCTAGCCACGGTAATCCAGGCAACGGTCTTCTCGAGGCTAGACTACTGTAACGCCCTTTACATTGGTCTTCCTTTGTCGGTCATCCGGAGGCTTAAGCTGGTGCAGAACGCTGCAGCGAGACTCGTGGCTGGAGTACCAGCCAGGGCTCATATTACTCCAACTCTGCAGCGACTGCACTGGCTGCCAATCGAGCACCGGATCATCTTCAAAGTGTTGGTCTGGACCTTTAAGGCCTTGTATGGTCTGGGGCCAGTGTACTTGAGGGACCGTCTACTCCCATATGTCCCCCAGGATCTCTTCGATCCGAGGATCATAACCTCTTACAGATTCCATCTCTTTGAAACATCCATTTGTCTTCTACAAGACAAAGAGCGTTCTCTGTAGTCTCACCGAGCCTATGGAACTTCCTGCCACCTGAAGTCTGGGCAACTACTGATTTGCTGTAAAACAACCCTCTTCCGTCAGGCATTTAACCAGTAACCACTTCGGTGGAGCATACATTATTAATCTGTTTTTAAACTGTTCATGATGTTACTGTATTCTGGTTTGTTTATTGGTTGATATACTGTAAACCGTCCTGAGCCACCTCGGAAGGACGGTATACAAATTAAAACAATAAATAAATAAAATCAAACATAAAGCAATATAATCAATTACATAAAACAAAAGGTATAAAATGCTACAACCAGTAAATAAATTACAATAAAATAAAACCATTCATGGCACAAAACGTTGAGTGGGCCACATGTACAGATTAAAATAGAAAAGAAAGGGATAAAAACGGGGTGGGATAGCATTGGTGTGAATTATTGGTGAGGGAGAGAACAACACACTCCCAGAGCAGTAGCAAAGCAAAACGGCACATGAAGAGTTCACGACATACACCTCCCATCTCCCTTCGTGTGACAATTGCATCATGCCTTCATAGCACATTGTGGACTTTGATCAAGACTGGCAGGAGACCTAAGTAGGAGGGTCCGACCACGTGAGGCAATGTCTTGTCGAAGGCCTTCATGGCCGGAATCGCTGGGTTGTTGTAGGTTTTTTGGGCTGTATGGCCATGTTCTAGAAGCATTCTCTCCTGACGTTTCGCCTGCATAGAATCCTAGAATCATAGAGTTGGAAGAGATCTCGTGGGCCATCCAGTCCAACCCCATTCTGCCTGGAAGCCAGAAAATCGCTTTCAAAGCACCCTGTGGCAAGCATCCTCAGAGGTTGTGAGGTCTGTTAGAAACGAAGGAAATGGGGTTTATAGATCTGTGGAATGATGTCCAGGGTGGGAGGAAGACCTCTTTGTCTGTTGGAAGCAAAGATCTAGGCCAGTGGTTCCCGAAGTGGGCGGTACCACCCCCTGGTGGGGGGTGGGGCAATCTAAGGGGGCGCTGGGAGGCTCAGGAGTATTTGGGGGGCGCTGAACCCCTGTAAGGGGGCGGTGGCGTGAGCCAGGCTTGCTTGCCACTTGCAGGGTCGTGCGCTTGCGAGGACGTCCCCGTTGGAAGAAAGAGGCGGTGCACAGGACTGTGCCATGGGCGGGGTTGATGAGAGGAAAGAGGCGCGTGCTGCGGTTTCCACAGCAATGCCTGCCTGGGGATTTCAACTTGCAGGGACACAGTCGCAAGCAGGCCCGGATTACCCATAAGGCCAACCTAGGCCATGGCCTAGGGGCGCAAGCCAAGGGGGGCGCAGTTCACATGGACCAAAAAAAAAAGTTGAAACAAAACCGCAACGCGTGACATGGAGATGACTCTCGGGGGAGGGCGGGGAGAGAGCGCTGCAAGGGGGCAGGGGAGGAGGGAATGGCGCCCCCCCCTCGCCATTGCCCCCTTGTCAAGGAAGGAGGGTGTGAGGAGGAGGAGGCAGAGGGAAGCCCCCGTGGCACCCAGTAACATGACGGAGGAGGCAGAGGCGCTTGCGCCCTCCTGCTGTGCATGTCTGGCAGCGGCCCCAAGGAGGGCATGAAGAGGTGGAGGGAAGCCCTGCTCCCAGGGGTGGCAGTGGCACTGGGGGCGGGGCTTCCCTCCGCCTCTGCCTCTTTCCTTGAGGCCGCCCCCGGGGCTTGAGTCAAGGAAGAAGGGCGCGCGGCGCCGTGAGGAGGAGGAGGAGGTGGGGGTGCGGTAGAGGTTGGTTTGGGGGCGTAATTCCATAGTGTGGCCTAGGGAGCCAAAAGGGGTTAATCCGGGCCTGGTCGCAAGCGCGTGATCCCCGGGCAGGTGTTGCCGTGGAAACTGCAGCACGCGCCACCTTCTTCTCGTCAACCCCGTCCATGGCACAGTCCTGTATATTGCCTCTTTCTTCCAACGGGGACGCCCTCGCAAGCGCACCTTGCTGGGCCTGGCACGGGGCGAGCGGGAGGCACTTTTCAAGGTGGGCCTCGCTTGTCCAGTGCCGGCCCCTTCTTTTTTCAATGCCATAAAAACAACATGCAATTAAAATAACATATAAATTAAAATTAAAACACATTAAAACATTTAATTCTACGAAAAAGGTAGTAACATTAATACATATATCTTTCTGTTTAATTGCTATTTAAAAATTTTAAAAAAATTCTAGGGGCGGTGAGTACATTTTTTTCTGGAAGGGGGTGGTAGGCCGAAAAAGATCTAGACTAAGCCTGGCACACAGAGCCACCATGGCCACCTTAAAATATTGATGGGGTTTGGGAGGAATGTAGGGAGGTTGATGGGAGGCATTGTCCAGCCACATCTGGAGAGTCATGTGTATCCCATCAGTGATGGATCTGGTCCAAGTTTGAGTGATATGTGAATAGTCTATAGATATGCACACAAGGGGAGTGGGCTTCTGAGGGGCTGCTCCCAGCTGAGGAAGGCTTCTTTCCCTCCGACTGTAAAGAGGTCAAAAACATTTCACTAACTTTTGCATCTATGGGGTGGCATCAGCTAGGAAGGGAGGGGCAAGGGAGGGGAGGAAAGGAAGGTGCCCTCACTGTGCAAGGCTTTCCTGGCCAGAATCACTGGGTGGTTGTATGTTTTCCAGACCTCACAACCTCTGAGGGTGCCTGCCAAAGATGTAGGCGAAACGTCAGGAGAGAATGCTTCTGGCACATGGCCCGGCAGCCCATAAAACCTACAACAACCCAAAGGAAGGTGCTCGTCGAGGGGTCGGGGGCTGTTTGGGAGGGGCGCACAGGTGAAGGTGAAGGGGAGAGAGAGACCACCTTATTTCTCTAGGCGAGAGGCAAAGCAGGGAGGTCATTCGTCCTCCTCCTCCCAGCAGGAAAGGGCCCAAGAGGCGCGGGGGTCCCGGAGAAGCCCCCCTCCCCTCCCCCTTTTCTCTCTCTGCCCAGAGATGGAGGCTGAGATGCCACCCAAGTGCAAGTACTGCCGCCGCGCCGCCTTCCCTGCCCGGCAACCGGTGACGCCGCCAGGCCGGCGCTCGCGATTGGCTCAGCGCCGGGGGAATTCCCGGGCCAATCAGGCCAGGAAGGCCACGCCCCTCCTGCTCTTCCCCCACCCCTCCCCCCGCCAGGAGCCTTCAGGGGCGAGCCAGGGAGACACAGTTGGAGCCTCCCCAACAGATGGCCAGCCGGCCTTTGCTGTAAAGCCTCCGGAGAAGGAAGGAAGGAAGGTGACTCCCCGAGACTCCCATGAAGAAGGACACCCCGCGGCTGAGCTGCTCTTCCCCCCTGCGGAAAACAGTTCACCTGGTGGAAATAGTCATTTGACCACCCTCCGCTGTGGTCAAATAAAGCCTGATCTTCAACAGTAAATCGGGCTATTCTGCAAGCGCTTGATCCCATAGCCAGGATTTGAGTTTCTTCCGGAAAGTCAGGAGGGAGGGGGCAGATCTGATCTCATGAGAGAGGGAGATGCACAGCCGAGGAGACACCCCTGGCTCATGTTCCGCTTGTGGTCTCCTAAAAGTCCTGGTGCCTTTCTGTCAGGGATTGTTTCCAAGGGCCCTCCCCCCTATGCCTGGGCATTTCCCTTTCATTGCCAAAGTGTGGCCCTTGGACGGACACAAATGGCCCTTAGTTGGTCTTAGGGATCCCAGGAAGACACCGTTCAGTCTAGGAATAGGATGGAGACCGCCACCAATCACCTTCAGAGCCAAACAGGTCTTAGAAATGGAGACGACGAGGCACGCACGCCTTGTATCCAGGCCCATGGGGGGGGGGGGAGCCTCATGGTTCAGGCCCAGGGCCGGCCTGACCTTTTCCGAGGGAGTACGCAAAGAAAATTTTGGCGCCCCCCCCCCGGCCGCCGCATCATTTGGTCCCGCCGCCGGTCCCGCCGCCACCGCACAGCCAGCCCCACGGGCCGGCTGCACCACGCCTCCCGAAGTGCGGACATTTCCGCGCATGCCCAGAAGCGCCTGTAGATGTTTCTGCGCATGCGCGAATGTCAGCGCATGGGCACTGCAGCCCGAGCCTGCGCCGCTGGCTCCAAAGCCGCAGGCGCGCTCGGGACCCAGTAGCCATGCGCAGACGTTCGCGCATGCCCAGAAGCAACTACAGGTGCTGTAGCGCCTGTAGTTGCTTCTGGGCATGCGCGGAAATGTCTGTGCTTCAGGAGGAGTGCCCATGCACTTCAGGAGGAGTGCTGCGGCTGTGCGGCCGCAGCAACGGCAGCAGGGCGTGGAAGCGAGGTGGCGCCGCGGCGCCCCTCCCAGCCGGTGACGCCCTGCCCAGCCAGTGGCGCTCTACGCGGCCCGCTTACATGGCGGAATCGCTGAGACCGCCTCTGTTCAGGCCTGCTCTTTTGCTTTCCCCCTCAGCTTCTGGGATGCAGGATGCTCAAGGTGCCTTCCTTCCTGCCTTCATGAAGGGGCCCCATTCCCCTTCTTCTTCTTCTTCACTCCCTCCGCGGGGGAGGAAGGAAGGAAGGAAGGAAGGAAGGAAGGAAGGAAGGTAGGTTGTTTGAGACTGGCATTGGCTGCTTCTGCCCTGGGTGTAATGGGGCACACTGCACATGCTCAGAGAGCCCCTGATTTCTTCCCATTCAGCCCATGGGGGCAAATACACCACCAGGCACAAACTTGAGGTCACAAGGCTGGCTACTTGTTTTGACATGACCAACCAACACTTTTCAGTCTCAGAAAAGAGCTGATGTGAAGTTTTCTGCTGACCAAGCCTTGGCCAAGTACATCGATCTGGAGCCGAACCACCGCCTCAGACTCTGTTCTGGTTCAGGCACAGCAGTGCTTTTGACCAGGGGCCAGAAAGGGCTGGGAAGGAAAGGGGTGCCCTTGGGTTAACTGTATCCCTCCTCCTTGCAGTTGGAAGCCCTTGGTCTTTGTACACAACCAGAGTCGGAAGGTCTCCCCAGGCCACATGGTCCAACCCACTGAGAAAGTAATCAAGGGGCAGGATTAGGATTCAAAAGGGCCTTCTCAAATGAGAGAGCTGATTGGCCAAAGCTCACAAAATGAACTTCAACGGGGAGAGGGGCATGGTATGACATTCAGGCAATAAAAATGAAAGCCACAGATACTGGAAGGGTGACACCTGGCTTGGAAACAGTCATCGAATAATAGAATCCTAGAATCCTAAAGTTGGAAAAGACCTTGTGGGACATCACCCAGCCCAACCCCATTCTGCCAAGAAGCAGGAAAATCACATTCAAAGCACCCCCGACAGATGGCCACCCAGTCTCTGCTTAAAAGCTTCCAAAGAAGGAAGGAGCCTCTACCACACTCCCTCTTTTTTTGGGGGGGGGGAGGGAAAGTTTTCCACTGGTGAACAGGTCTCCTTACAGTCAGGAAGTTCTTCTTCATGTTCAGGTGGAATCCCCTTTCCTGTAGTTTGAAGGAAAGGAGAATCCACGTGAACATTAGGAACAGGGGCAGTCTAAGGTCATTTTAAATGGTAAGCAAACATTATTTTGGCACCCCCAAAACATTATTTTGCCCCCATGTAAAACAAACCTTTTCCCTACCTCTTCTTTCCTTCCTCTTCTTTCCTTCCTCTCCTTTCTTTCTCTCTCTCTCTCTCTCTCTCTCTCGGAGGAGGAGCTGCCGCTCGGCTCAGGCCGCAAGGAGGTGGAGAGGAAGGGGGCCAGTCAGGGAGGAGAAGGAGGCGGTGGCATGCTGCTGCTTCTTCCACCTCCTCCACTCCCTCCTCCTCGCCGCTCGGCTCAGCCACTGGGCATGCGCGAAAATCTTCGCGCATGCCCAGAAGCTGCTGCAGGCGCTGAAGCCAAAGGCTTAACAGGCTTCAGTGCCTGCAGGAACTTCTGGGCATGTGCGAAGGTTTTCACGCATGTGCAGTGGCTCCGAAGCTCAAGTTGAGCTCCGGAGCCACTGGGCATGCGCAAAAATCTCAGTGCATGTCCAGAAGCTGCTGTAGGCACTGAAGCCGAAGGCTTAACAGGCTTCAGCACCTGCAGGAGCTTCTAGGCATGCGCGAAGGTTTTCACGCATGCGCAGTGGCTCCGGAGCTCAAGTTGAGCTCAGAGCCACTGGGCATGCGCGAAAATCTCCATGCATGCCCAGAAGCTGCTGCAGGCACTGAAGCCGATGCAGCAACGGCACAGATGGCGTGGATGGCGCGGCCGCGGCGATGCCCCCCATCCAAGATGGCGCCCTACGCAGCCACGTAGTTTGCTTATATGTAAGACCGACCCTGATTAGGAAGAACTTCTTAATGGTGAGAGCTGTTCAGCAGTGGAACTCTCTGTGTGAATGGGGTAACTATGAGTCTTAGGGGATCACAGGTGGAATATGAGTCAACAATGTGATGCATCAGTTTAAATAGCAAATGTGATTCTAGGCGGCATCCAGATGATGACAGGGTCCAAATCGAGAGACGTCACAGTCCCACTTGTTCCGCTTTGGTCAGATCTTCTCATCTGGAAATATAACCCTAAGTCCATTTCTGACAACAATGCAATTCAAAGAAAATATGGACAAGATGAAAGGTGTCCAAAGAACGACAGCCAAAATAGCCCAAAGTTTGGAAACCAAGCCCTTTGAAGAACGGCCAAGGGGGCAAAGATGTTTCGCTTGGAGAAGAGGAGGCTGAGAGACTGGGGCATGAGAACCATGTATAATTATGTGAAAGGATGTTGTAAGGAAGAGGGAGCGGGTTTGCTTTCTGCTCCCCTGGAGTCTAGGACTCAATGGTGCCATGGATCCAAATGACAGGAAAGAGGTGCTACCTAAACTTTAGGAAACATTTCCTGACAGTAAGAGCCATTCCGCAATGGGATATGCTTCTCCCTCAGAGTCCAGTGGTGTCTCCTTCTCTGGAAGCTTTCAAGCAGAGGTTGGATGACCATCTGTTGGGGGTGCTTTCATTGTGCTTTTCCTGCATGGATGAAGCAGGTTGGACCACATGGGCCTCTTCCAACTTTGGGATTCTATGGTTTTGTAACCACATGAAAGGAGGCCTTTCGGCAGCCATTCCAAGCATTTTTATACTAGTCGTATGGTGTCATCTGCATACCTTAAATCTATGTATATAATAAAAGTCAGTGTTTGTGGTGGTGCAGTGGTGCGGAGGGAGGAATATGTGCCAGTGTTTCAATTGGTTGCCACTGTGGGATTATTTGCATAAAGTACACTGATTGGTCAGCCTCAGAACACCGACACTCTAAGGCACCAGATTATTTGCATAAAGGACTCTGATTGGCCAGCCTCAGAACTCCAACACTCCAAGGCACCAGACAGAAGGGATAGGTTGCCACTGAGAGACAATTTGCATAAAGGACTCTGATTGGCCAGCAAAACAGAATGTAACTGAATGCTTGAGTTAGCCAAAAAACAGTTTTTTCCCATTGGAAATGAAATGTTCATTTCCTGGGAGGTGCAGAGGTGCCAAGAAATATGTGGCAGCGTTTCGATAGGTTGCCACTATGGGATTATTTGCAAAAAGAACTCTGATTGGCCAGCCTCAGAATTCCAACATTCTACGTCCCCAGACAGAGGGGATTGGTTGCTACTGAAATGGTATTTGCATAAAGGACTCCGATTGGCCATTCACAATCCAACATTCTAAGGTGACTCAGAGGGAAAAGGAAAGGCCTCAGGCAGTCAGATACTGTGGCCCACAGCAGTGACGGATCAGGACCAAACTTGGGACACAGAGGCCCAATGGCCCACTTCACAATGCGACACTCACCCAATGACCAATACAGACCAAAATTAGCACACAGAGCCCCCTTGACCCATTCTACACCCTGGTGCTGTTTCAAGGAGGATGGACCACAGATGATGGGACTTGAAATACCTTCGCTCACCTTCCGAGACCGCTGCAACCCTCATCCAGAGAATGATCAAGACCAAATGTGACACACAGAGCCCCCATGACCCACTCTACATCCTGGTGCTGTTTGGAGGGGGGTGGACCATGGCCAATGGGACTCGCAGTACCTTCACTAAGTTCCTGAGACCACTGCAAGCCACATACACATCTAATAGGAACCAACCTTGGCACACAATGCCTTCCTCAAATAACCCGGGCAGCGCTGGGTCCCCAAGCTAGTGGTTGATAAAGCTTTACTCTGTTCATGTTCCAGGGGGAAGGGAGGGGGAGCGTGACAGAATCTGGACCCAGCCTGACCACCCAGAGACAGAACAACTTCTCCTTTTTTTGGCTGACTTCCTCTTTCCTACTGGGTCCCCTCTGCCCCCCCCTCCCCCCAGTCCTGTGCCTTTTCCAAGAAGACCCAATGTTTCCGAAGGACACCCCCCCCCCTTGACCCTCCTTCTGAGGCCCTGGCCAATCTGACCGCAGTCTCATTGGCGTCATCAGTTGCTGGCAGACTCTGATGGAAAGGGGCCAGGCAGCAGGACTTAGACTTGTGAGGCTGTGAATCCAAGTTGCCTGGAGACCTAAGCATTGCCCAGGTTTTCCATGGCCCAGCAATCTTCCCAGTGGGTTCCCCAGTTCCATCCTCTGAAATACAGTCCCCAGGATTCCTTGGTGATCCTCCATTCAGGTCCTAACCAGGGCTGGCCCCCGCATAGTTTCCAAGATCAGGCAGGATCCTTGTGCATGTTCTGCCTGGAAGTGACCTGTCAACCCCATGGATTCCTTGGGTTTTCTTAGGCAAGGACTACTCCCACGTATCACAATCAGTATGGGCAATGCTCAAGAATTCTATGGTCTGAAGCCTCAAACTCCTGGAAGTTTAGCCAGTTCCTTTCTGTGAAATGCAGATGATGGCACCTGGGATTCACTGGCAGTCTCCCACCCATGAACTAACCAGGGTTGAGCCTGCTTAGTGTCCAAGATCAGGCAGAATCTGTTGCACTTTGTTGTTGATATGGGCATTTGAGTCATTTCTAACCTATGGTCACCCTAAGGCAAACTTATTTATTTATTTATTTACATCATTTCTACCCTGCTCTTCTCTACCCCCGAGGGGGGACTCACAGCAGCTTGACAAAAGGCAACAATTCGATGCCGATACACAATATAAATACAATATAAAACCATAAACATTCAGCATTAAAATACAGTTAGCATTAACACATAATACACATTCACTTAAGTTAAAAACAGTGCTCCATCCACAACATGAGCATTGAGCCATATCCATCAACTTGCTGTTACAAATCCAGTCCAAAGTGCTGTATCATGCTAATGTGGAAAAGCCTGGTCCCATAGCCAAGATTTCACTTTTTTCCTGAATGCCAGGAGGGATGGGGTGGATCGTATGTCGCTTGGAAGTGCATTCCACAGGCGGGGAGCCACCACCGAGAAGGCCCTCTCTCTCATCCCCACCAACCGCGTTTGAGAAGTTGGTGGGAGCGAGAGCAAGGCCTCCCTGGATGATCTTAAATTACAAGGTGGGACGTAGCGGCAGATGCGTTCGGACAAGCAAGCTGGGCCAGAACCGTATAGAGCTTTAAAGGTGAAAACCAGCACTTTGAATTGAGCTCGGAAGTGGACAGGCAGCCAGTGGAGCTGACACAACAGGGTGGTCGTATGCTCCCTGTATGTACCTCCAGTTAGTAATCTGGCTGCAGCCCGTTGGACTAGTTGCAGTTTCCGAACTGTCTTCAAAGGCAGCCCCACGTAGAGTGCATTGCAGTAATCTACTCGGGATGTGACCAGAGTGTGAACGATCGTAGCCAGACAAGGTTTGCTTGGTGAGATTTGTTCAGAAGAGCTTTGCTTTGCCTCTCTCTGGGGCTGAGAGAGTGTGACTTGACCAATGCCACCCAGGGGCGTTCCTGGCTTTGAACCCTGGCCTCCAGAGCCATAATCCCACTAACAAAGGTAGCCTGACATAGGCCTTTGTGGGCCAGACACATGGCATGTTGCCTTGCCTTGGCAGATGCAGAGGACGGAGGGACTGGAAGAGGCAAGCCTTCAAGGGAAATGAAAGAGAGCCAGTGCCAGCAGTTGCAGTTGACGGAAAGAAGGGAATAATATGTTTAAAATACAGAAAAGACAATTACATGGAAGCTTGGGGATATGTCAGATGATCCCCAGCCAATTCCAAACCATATCATGCTGACACTTATACCTGGCCTTAACAGTTAAAATAGATGCTATGTGATTTCAGATTTCACAAGAGCTGCAGGTTCAGAGCCTAGTGTGTCTAGCTTTCCAGAAGGCCGAATTGACCCGGGATGTTTGGAAATATAGTTCACACACACCCAAAGAACATTGTGACTCCCACTGATGATGGAGCTGGACCAAACTTGGCACGTATTAATTAATTAATTAATTAATTGTGTAAAACATTTATATTCCACCCTTCTCACCCTGAAGGGGACTCGGGGCGGAGCACAGCATACAGTATATACGGTAAAGATTCAATGCTGGGACAAGAATTACTTATATAAATACATAAACACTAAAAACATTTGTCTCCATATTAAAATACACTGTTTAAAACCATCTTGATCATCCGCATCTAATCTGATTGGCCTTGTATGTTTTGCTATCGCTGATTTATGCACTATCCCAAAAACTTGGTCCCACAGACATGTTTTTACCATCCTTCTGAAGGAAGAGGCTGATACGATCTCACCAGGAAGAGAGTTCCATAGCCAGGGGGGAATCACCGAGAAGGCCCTGTCTCTCGTTCCCACCAGTCACGCCTGTGGCAATGGCGGGACGGAGAGCAAGGCCTCCTCAGAGGCTCTTAAGCTCCACAATGGTTCATAGGGGAAGATGCGTTCAGACAGGTAAATTGGGCCAGGGCCATTTAGGACTTCAAAGGCCAAAGCCAGAACTTTCAATTGTGCCTGGTAGCAAACTGGCAACCAGTGGAGCTGGCGTAACATGGGAGTTGTGTGCTCCCTATATACTACCCCTGGCTGCCACTCGTTGGACTATTTGAAGCTTCCGAGCAATCTTCAAAGGCAATCCCACGTAGAGCGCATTGCAGTAGTCTATCCTGGGTGTAACGAGACTACCATGGCCAAGTCTGGCTTCCCAAGGTATGGGCACAGCTGGTGCACAAGTTTTAGTTGTGCGAAAGCTCCCCCGTAACTTGGGGTTCCATGCTCAGCAATGAGTCCAGGAAGACCCCTAAGCTGCGGACCTGTGCCTTCAAGGGGAGTGTAACCCCACCCAGCACAGGCTGTAACCCTATACCCTGTTTGGCCTTGTGACTGACTAGGAGGATCTTTGTCTTATCTGGATTCAACTTCCACTTGCTCGCCCTCATCCAGACCATCACAGCGGCCAGGTACCGGTTCAGGACTTGGACAGCCTCCTTAGCATTTGGTGGAAATGAGTGATAGAGTTGGGCGTCATCTGCATACAGATGGCACCAGGCTCCAAAACTCCAGATGATCTCACCCAACGGCTTCATGTAGATGTTAAACAACATGGGGGACAATACTAAGCCATGCAGGACCCCACAGGACAATGGCTTAGGCCCCATGACCAACAAAAAAACTGGGTTTGATAGGCTCTGAAATCCCTCCACAACTAGAAAGTCCTATGACCCCTCCAATTATGACAGGATGATGGGAGTTGCAGTCTACCCACATCCAGGGAACACTGTGAGTCCGACCAATGAAGAAGCTGGGCTAAACCTGGCATGCATATCCAACATGTCCAGCTTTGAATACTGTTGCAGTTTGAGAGGAATGGACCCATGATGTTGGGAATTGTTGTTCACCCACATCCTCATGAATGTACTAATAGGGCCATTCATAAATAATATTATAAATAACATTACAAAAGACCTAACCTGGGTATTGCCGTGTACCTAGGCAAGTAATAGTTTGTTTATTTATCATATAACAGTGCTGTCCAACTTCTGCCGACCCAAGGGCCGGACTTTCTGGGGGCCGATCACCTGGGGGCCGAGTGGCCACGCCCCCGGCCACGCGGCTCGGCCCCCTCTCCCAAAGCGTCACAATAGCCTTGGAAGCGGGCGATTTCGCCCACTTCCGAGGCTGCTGTGATGCTTTGGGAGAGGAGCCACGGGGAGCCTTCCGCGGCTCCACCCCCTCGCCCAAAGCATCACAACAGCTGTTGTGACACTTTGGGGGAGAGGGCGAAGCCGTGAGGAAGCTTCCGCGGCTCCGCCCCCTCGCCCGCAGGCCTGGATTCCTCCTCCTTCCCCGGCGCCACGGCGATCGGGACACCAGCGGCGCCGAGGAGGAGGAAAGGAGGATTCCTCCTCCTCCCCTCCCTCCCCCCGCCGCTGCGAATCGGATCGCAGCGGCGGGCGGAGAGAGGGACGGAGAGGGCAAGGCAAGGAGGGAGGAGGGAGCTGGCTCCCTTCCTTCTCCCTGCCCCGCTCCTCCTCCTCTCCTCCCTCCCTCCTGTCGCTGCGCTCTCGCAGTGGCGGCGCGGAGAGAGGGACGGAGGGGGCGGTGCAGGGAGGAGGAGCTAGCTCTCTTCCTCCTCCCTGCCCTTCCTCCCTGCCCCGCCTCCCCCGGCCACCATTTAAAAATTTTTTTTTAGAATTTAAATTTTTTTTAAAAAAATAGCGGCCGGGGGCATAGCGGGGTCCGTGTCCAACAGGCTGGGGGCCGTGTGCGGCCCCCGGGCCACCAGTTGGACAGCCCTGTCATATAAGAAGCAAAGCGAGGGTACAATTGTAATGCATTTAAAAAACACAAAGTTTTAAAAAAACTTGGCATTAAACTAGATGTCCTTTGACCAGTAGCTGGCCACTTGGAGTGCCTCTGGTGTTGCTATAAGGCCTTCCATTGTCTATTGTCCAAGGTCCAGAAGCAACCAGAAATAATAGTTATAGTAGCAGCAGCAGCACCAGTAGTAATAAGTGTAAGCAGAGAGTGGATGGCCATCTGTCAGGGGGGCTTGATTTGTGTGTCCCTGCATAGCAAAGTGGTGGATCGGATAGGCTTTGGGGTTTCTTTCCAACTCTAGGGCTCTATGACTCCTCTGCTCTGAGGGAGAAGGATGAGAGAAACTCTCCTCTCCCCCCCCCCCTTAGTTTCACTGGTTGTGGGCCAGAGCTTGCCATCCAGTCCTCCAGGCTTTTGGACTTTATGCACCACAAGTCCCAGCCATGCTCTGTGTTGGGAATCCAGAGTTGTTAGGCTAAAAAATAACCCTCCTTGGAGGTGATTCCACCAGAAATATCACAGAGTGCAGAATGCAAGATTCATATGCAACAGAAACTTACATGCAGTGAGCCAAGATTGAGTCCCATTCAAGCGGATTGAACAGGATTGCAGATCCACAAGTCATAGGATCAAAACAAAAGTATTTATTTTAAATAGAGAAATCCAATCAGGATAGGAAAGGTTTCTTGGAGCTAACTAGCTTTGCTAAGCTATCCACTAAGGGAAAAGGAAAAAGGAAAAATAACAAAAGTTACTAACTATTACATCTTGCCTCAGAGAGTGCAAGATGCATCCTCTCTCTCAAGAAGCAGAACTATACAAGAAGATGGAGACTGCCGCATGGCCCAGCCTAAACAAAAGGCCTAAAGGCCTTGCAAACAGGAAGTTGCCTTTCCTAAAGGTTTACATTCATAGCAGTCAAAGGGGTGGAGTTTGGCATGCAAGGTGAATAGAAACAACCCCCCTTCTAAACCCCTTCTGGAGGTAAGCTGCTAAAGGCAAAGGGAAGGAATCCCTCACTCTAACCTATTCTAGGCTAACTTCTCCTCATTGAGGACTGGAGACTTGCGCAGTCAGGGATGAAACCCAACACTCTGCCATTGAAGAAGATAAAGTCTCAAACATAGAAGACCCAAACTTAAAAGCCATTCATCTCTGCAGGTCCCAATCGGCCCCTTCCCCTCCTCCCACCAAAATGCACACAGGACGTGGTGCTCCTCTCCCAGCCGCTGGCAGGAAAGAGGAAGCATGGACGGGCTCAGGTTTCGCTTCCCCAGGCGACGTCAAGCTACACCCAGCAAGCCTTCAAGGGAATTGAAAGAGAGCCAGTCCCAGCAGTTGCAGTTGACGAAGAGCCAAGCCCAACTTCCCCCCAACGCCGCTCACCCTCCAAGCCCATCCCCACCTCATAGAGCCCCCCACAAAACCCCTTCCTTCCCATTCACCCCACAAGAGCCCCTGAGGTTGGCAGAGATGGATGCAAGGGCAGAAGCAGAGGAAAGGGCCTCAAGACCCAGAGTCTGGTGGGATAAGGAAAAGGAAGGCTGGTCTGCCAGGTACAGAGCCCTCTCCCTCTCAAAACTTACGCTCACTTTGAGGAAGCAAAGAAAAACAGGAACAAGCAACTTACTTAGGCGATCCCTTGTTGTCCATGTAAGATCCCCCCCCCCCCCAGGTCGGTGTACTGGTGGTGGGTCCGTAGGTGGCTGTGGAGTCCTATTCTTGACCTGTATCTTCTCCCGCAGTGAGGGCATCATTTTCCAGGTGGAAGGTGGTCCCGGTCAGGCTTGGCTCAATGCGCCTTCCTCTTGGCATATTTCTCTCTTTCGCCCTCCATTCGTGCCTCTTCAAATTCTGCAGCACTGCTAGTCACAGTTGACCTCCAGCTGGAGCGCTCAAGGGCAAGGGTTTCCCAGTTCTCGGTGTCTATGCCAGAGTTTTTAAGGTTGGCTTTGAGCCCATCTTTAAAGCTCTTTTCCTGCCCACCAGCATTCCATTTTCGGCTCTTGAGTTCGGAAGAGAGAAACTGCTTTGGAGATGGCGGTCAGACATCCAGACAACGTGGCTACTTCAGTGGTGTTTTTTATTTATTTATTTATTTATTTATTTGATTTAGTAGACCGCTCTCTCCGGAGCCCAGAGCGGTTTACAGCAATAAAACCAGATCAAAACACATAAAAACAGCATTATAAAACAGCATTATAAACCAATTAACCCCGCTCCCAACAATAAAATCCCAGCAGACGACAATAATGCAGGCGGCAGGACGTGACAGGATGGCAGGTTATAGCAGGCATCAGTCGGAGCCAAATGCCTGCCTAAACAGCCAAGTCTTTACGGACTTGCGAAATGCCATCAAGCCCCGTAGGGCTCGCGTCTCCTCAGTCAGCGAGTTCCAGAGACTCGGCGCGGCCACTGTGAACGCCCTCTGCCGCGTACTCGATAGCCTGTAGATCTTGATGCCAGGCACCTCCAGTAAGTTGAGCCCCTCTGAACGCAGTGATCTTCTGGGCACGTATGGGGTAAGCCGCTCCTTCAGGTACACTGGCCCCAAACCATATAAGGCCTTAAAAGTTAAGACTAACACCTTGAAGGAGACCCGGAATTCGATAGGAAGCCAGTGCAGTGCGCGCAGGAGTGGGGTCACATGAGCAGATCTTGGGGCTCCTGAGAGCAGGCGCGCTGCTGCGTTCTGCACCAACTTAAGTTTCTGGATCGCCGACAAGGGTAGGCCAATGTACAGCGCATTACAGTAATTGAGCCTCGAGATGACCGTGGCTTGGATCACCGTGGCCAGGTCGCAGCGGGAGAGGTAAGGAGCCAGACGTTTCGCCTGCCGCAGATGGTAGAACGCTGTCTTGCAGGCGCAGGCAATCTGCACCTCCATAGACAGCTGGGGGTCCAGCCGGACCCCTAAGCTCTTAACTAAAGGCTGCGGGCGAAGTGCCACACCATCAAACGTCGGCAACTGGGTCTCCCCCGGGCGGCCCAGCCACAAGATCTCCGTCTTTGCCGGGTTCACCTTCAACTTACTGGCTCGCAGCCATCCAGTTACGGCTTCTAAGCAAAGGTGGAAATTATTGGGTACAGATTCCACCCCGGGGTCCATCCTCAGAACGAGCTGGGTGTCATCAGCGTACTGGTGGCACTCCAGCCCAAAACTCCGTACCAATTGGGCGAGTGGTCACATTTAGATGTTAAATAACAGCGGGGAAAGGATGGCCCCCTGAGGGACTCCACAATGTAAGGGGAGCCCTTGGAGACCACCCCTCCCCACTTCACTCGCTGTGGCGGTTTTGGAGGAAGGAGGACAGCCAGTTGAGGGCTGTCCCCTCACCCCCGCCACCGCCAGGCGGTGTGTCAAAAGTTGGTAATCAACAGTATCAAACGCTGCCCTCCTTTCTGCTAGAGATCCCCGTGTACAACTAGTGGGCCACTGTGTGACACAGAATGCTGGACTAGATGGGCTGAGGCCCGATTCAGCATGGCTCTTCTTATGTTCTTATGTTCTTATGCCGTGAGGTCCAATAACACGAGCAGCGCCGATCCGCCTCGGTCCAAGTGGCAACGGAGTAGGTCTGTGATGGAGACCAGGACGGTCTCTGTCCCATGGCCTGAATGGAAGCCGGACTGGAAGAGGTCTAGTCAGGTTGCATCACCCAGGAAGGTCTGCAGCTGTTCCATTGCTGCCCTCTCAATTACCTTGCCCAGGTACAGTAAATTGCACACTGGGTGGTAATTGATGTGCGGTGTTGATGGCGAAGGACCATCGCTTCAATGCT
Organism: Anolis apletophallus; assembly: GCA_030556195.1. Lineage (NCBI taxonomy): Eukaryota > Metazoa > Chordata > Lepidosauria > Squamata > Anolidae > Anolis > Anolis apletophallus. The sequence continues at coordinate 19,884 of JARBWK010000108.1, read as the reverse complement.
GGTGGTCTTTGCTTCTTTTTCCAGCACACTGACATTTCCCTGCCTGTCATCCCAAGAGATTTTCAGGATTTTTTGGAGGCAGGGCTGATGGAATCGTTCCAGGAGTTGGAAGTGACGTCTGCAGACAGTCCATGTCTCTCAGGCATAGAGCAGGGTTGGGAGGACAATCGTTTTATAAACAAGCCCCTTGGTCTCCCTATGGATGTACCAGTCTACACATACTCCCTGCTTCATTTGGAAAAATGCTGCACTCACAGAGCTCGGGTGGTGTTGTATGTCAGTGTCCATGTTTATTTTATTTATTTATTTGTCACGTTTCTATACCGCCCCTCTCAGCCCGAAGGCGACTTGGGACGGTTTACACAAGGCAGCCTCAGCCCTTAATACAACACAAGCAAGCAAACCAAAAAAATAACCATATAACAACAAATTAACAATTAAAAACATACAATTGCAGCCTCGGTGTCATGTTGAAATCAGTTTCCGTCACATCGTCGTCATTCCATATATCTAATTAAACCTTTATATTTCATCAGCAAACAGCCAGGTCTTGACTTTCTTGCGAAATGTCAGGAGGGAGGGGGCCGATCTGATGTCTCTAGGGATGTCTCCACAGCCGAGGAGCCACCACTGAAAAGGCCCTGTCTCTCGTCCCCGCCTGTGAAGAAGGCGGGACTGAGAGCAGGGCCTCTCCAGATGATCTTAAAGATCTCGATGGTTCACAGGGAGAGATGCATTCAGACAGGTAAGTTGGACCAGAATGGTTAAGGGCTTTAAAGGCTAAAGCCAGCACTTTGAATTGTGCCCGGTAGCAAACTGGCAGCCAGTGGAGCTGGCACAACAGAGGAGTTGTACGCTCTCTGAATGGCGCTCCTGTTATCAACCTGGCTGCTGTCCGTTGGACTAGTTGCAGCTTCCGAACAGTCTTCAAAGGCAACCCCACGTAGAGAGCGTTGCAGTAATCTATACAGGATGTAACCAGAGCGTGGACCACCGTGGCCAAGTCAGACTTCCCAAGGTACGGGCGCAGCTGGCGCACAAGTTTTAACTGTGAAAATGCTCCCCTGCTCACCGCTGAAACCTGGGGTTCCAGGCTCAGTGATGAGTCTAACATCACACCCAAACTGCGAACCTGCGTCTTGACTTTTGTGGAGAGGTGGCTGCCAAGGGAGCAGAAATGGTCCCCGTTTTCTAATGCTACACCAATTGAGCTGTATCTCTGGCATTGGAGAGGGATTGGCTGGGGGCTGCTGGAAGAGCACTTTGGTTTTCTCGATGTTCAACGACAGGCCGAGCTTCTCGTATGCTTCTGCGAAGGTGTTTAGAGTGGCTTGTAGGTCTTCTTCAGAGTGATCTTGTCTGCTGTGGACTCATCTTGTTGTGTTTCAAATAATCATAATAATCATAATCTTTTTTATAACCCACCACCATCTCCCCGAAGAGGACTCGGGGCGGCTAACATGAGGCTGAGCCCAAAATTAATACAGCATAATTAGACACAAAACAACAGAAAAGTTACCAAGAGCCCCCCCACTCTTCTCCTCCCTTGGAGTAGAAATCCACCTCCTCCGAAGAGAACACCTTCCTTCCATCCTTCCTTCCTTCTCTGTTGCCAGCATGGGAAGAGCCTCGTCCCTTGAGACCCCACTCGACCCTCCTTGGGCGAAGGGTGCTGCCAATCCCGTCTCTTTCGGCACCCCGGTGGCCCTGATCTCAATGCCTCTCTTTCTCTGTGCCTCGATCTGTCAAGAAAGAAGTGCTCCTCGCTCCTTCCTGGCCTGACCCTCCATGCCTTGCTTGAGTTTAGGGCTTTCTTGGGCAGCGTGCCTGGGAGCAGGGGTGGGCTAGCTGGCCTCCGGGGCCCCTCTCGGTCACTTCTTGGCTACCAGATCCATAATCGGTGGTGGGATTCACACGACTCTCCAGCTGTGGCTGGACTATACCCCCCAAATCATCCTCTGCCAATTCCCTCCAAACCACAATGGTATTTTAAGCTGGCCGCGATGGGTCCGTGTGCCAGGCTTATTATTTATTCTATTTACTTACTAGCTTGGGTAATTTGAGAAAGGCATTGTGTGCAAAGGTTGGTCTTTATCAGTTATTTATGTGGCTTGCAGTGCTCTCAGGAAGTTAGTGAATGTACTGCGACTCCCATCGTCCACGATCCATCCTCCTCCAAACAACACCAGGATGTAGAGTGGGTCATGGGGGCTTTGTGTGCCAAGTTTGTTCTTCATCAGTCATTGCATGAGGGTTGCAGTGATCTTAGGAAGTGAGTGAAGGTACTGCAAGTCCCATCATCCATGGTCCGTCCTCCTCATAACTGCACCAGGATATAGAGTGGGTCATGAGGGCGCTGTGTGCCAAGTTGGGTCTTTATCGGTCTTTGTTGTGGGCTCCAGCGACCTGTGGGATCAGAAGGGTTAGAAAGTATTACAAATCCCATAATCCAGTGTCCGTCCTCCCAAAAGCTGCACCAAGATGTAGAATGGCTCATGGGGGGTCTGTGTGCCAATTTTCATCATGATCAGTCATTTCATGAGGGTTGCAGAGGTCTCGGGAAGTGAGTGAAGGTACTTCAAGTCCCATCATTCATGGTCCATCCCCTCCAAACTGCACCAGGATGTAGAGTGGGTCGTGGGGGCACTGTGTGCAAAGTTTTATTTTGATCAGTCACTGGATGAGTGTCGTAGTGGTCTCAGGAATTGAGTGGAGGTACTTCAAGGCCCATCATCCATGGCAAATCCTTCTTGAAACTGCACCAGGATGTAAAGTAGGTCATGGGGGTTATGGGTGCCAAGTTTGGTCTTGATCCGTTATAGGATGAGGGGCGCAGCGGTCTCGAGAAGTGATTGGAGGTTCTTCAAGTCCCATCATCCATGGTCCACACTCATCCAAACCACAGAAGGATGTAGAATGGGTCATGGGGGCTCTGTGTGCCAAGTGTGGTCTTTATCGGTCTTTGTTGGGGGCCACAGTGGTCTGTGGGAACCGAAGTGTTTGAAAGTAGTACGATACCCATAATCCATTGTCCATCCTCCCCCAAACCTCACCAGGATGTAAAGGGGGTCATGGGGGTTATGTGTGCCAAATATGGTCCTGGTCCGTCACTCATGCTGGTCGCAGTGGTTTGTGAAAGTGGGAGCCAATCAGAAAGCTGCCACATATCCACACCTCTGCATGCATACATACATACATACATACATACATTCACTTTTATTACATACTAGCTTGGGGACCCGGCGCTGCCCGGGTTATTTGAGAAAGGCATTGTGTGCCAAGCTTGGTTATTCATGTTGCTGGCAGTGGTCTCAGAAAGTTAGTGAAGGTACAGCGAGTCCCATCGTCCATGGTTCATCCTTCTCCAAGCAGTACCAGGATGTAGAGTGGGTCATGGGGGCTCTGTGTGCCAAGTTTGGTCTTGATCAGTCATTGGATGAGGGTCGCCGCAGTCTCGGGAAGTGAGTGAAGGTACTTCAAATCCCATCATCCATGGTTCATCCTCCTCAAAAATGGACCAGGGTGTAGAGTGGGTCATGGGGGCTTTATGTGCCAAGTTTAGTCATGATCAGTCATTGGATGAGGGTCGCAGTGGTCTCGGGAAGTGAGTGAAGGTACTGCAAGCCCCATCATCCATAGTCCGTCCTCCCCCAAACTGCACCAGAATGTTGAGTTGGCCATGGGGGCACTCTTTGCCAAGTTTTGTCTTTATTGGTAATTGGATAAGTGTCACTATGGTATCAGGAAGTGAGTGAAGGTACTTCAAGTCCCATAATCCATGGTCCATCCTACTCGAAACTGTACCAGCATGAAGAGTGGGTCATGGGAGCTCTGTGTGCCAAGTTTGGTCTTGATCAGTCATTGGATGAGGGTCGCAGCGGTCTCAGGAAGTGAGTGGAGGTACTTCAAGTCCCATCACGCGTGGTCCACCCTCCTCCAAACTGCAGTAGGATGTAGAGTGGGTCATGGGAGCTCTGTGTGCCAAGTGTAGTCTTTATCAGTCTTTGTTGGGGGCTGCAGTGGTCTGTGGGAACAGAAGTGTTGGAAAGTACCACAAATGCCATCATCCATTGTCCGTGCTCCCCCAAACCTCACCAGGATGTGAAGGCGGTCCTGGGGGTTACGTGTGCCAAGTTTGGTCTCGATCAGTCATTGGATGATGGTCGCAGTGGTATTGGAAAATGAGTGGAGGTACTTCAAATCCCATCATACATGGTCCACCCTCCTCCAAACTGCACCAGGATGTAAAGGGCATCATGGGGGTTATGTGTGCCAAGTTTGGTCCAGGTCCATCACCTGTGCTAGTTACAGTAAGTGAGTGAAGGTACTTCAAGTCCCATCATCCATGGTCCACCCTGATCCGTTTTTGGTGTGGGCCACAGTGCTATAAGGAAGTGAGTTAAAGTACTGCAAGTCCCACAATCCATGGTCTACCGTCCCTCAAACTGCACCAGGATGTAGAGTGGGTCTTGGGGGTCTGTGTGCCAAGTGTGGTCTTGTTCAGTCATTGTTGGGGGCCTAGTTAGGAAAATCAAGTTAAGTAAGTCTTACTGTCAATTCAGGCTGAGGCCTAGTCAGGAGAATCAAGCTGAGGAAGGCTTACTGTCAATTCAGGCTGAGGCCTAGTCTCGAAAATCAAGTTGAGCAAGCCTTACTGTCAATTCAGGCTGAGGCCTAGTCAGGAGAATCAAGTTGAGGAAGGCTTACTGTCAATTCATTTTTCAACCTTTTTTGAGCCGCAGCACACTTTTTACATTTACAAAATCCTGGGGCACACCACCAACCAAAGTGACACAAAATGACACTCTAACACAGTAATACATATAGTTAATATGTTTTTAAATGTATTTATACACTCAGTGTGAAACCTGGGCCTGTTTCGATGAACACAACATAGATATCCTGGCAGGAATGGCAGAAAGGCACAAACTTCCCACACAGAACTCCCATAACTAAGAGAAAATACTAAAAGAGTTTGGTGGGCATTGACCTTGGGTTTTGGAGTTGTAGTTCACCTATATCCAAAGAGCACTGTGGACTGAAACAATGTTGGATTAGGACCAAACTTGGCATGAATACTCAATATGCCCAAATGTGAACACAGATGGAGTTTGGGGAAAATAGACCTTAACATTTGGGAGTTACAGTTTCTGGGATTTATAGTTAACATACAATCAAAGAGCATCCTGAACTCTTGCAACAATGGAATTGAACCAAACTTGGCCTATTGAACTCTCATTACCAACAGAAAGTACTGAAAGGGTATGCTTGGGAATTGACCTTGAGTTTGGAAGTTGTAGTTCACTTACACCCAGAGAGCACTGTGGACTCAAACGATGTTATGTTATGTTGTTGTTTGTTTTCTATCCAGAATCACAATGTTGGAAGGGGGCTCACCACTTTAAGGTCCCTAAAACAGGCATGGGAAAACTTTGGCCCTCTGGGTGCTTTGGACTTCAACTTCCACCATTCCTAACAGCCTCTTCCTCCCCCTTTGCGCCCTTTCTTCCCCCTCCTGCCGAGCACTTACTTTTTCTTCTATACTGTCGCTTATGCCACCATTATGATCCGAGACGGCAGCGTGAGCGTGTTCAGGAGGGGAGGGGGGAGGGAGGATGACGTGACCCATGCGGGTGCTACTGCGCAGACTCTCCCCAGAGCAAAGCGAGGCAAAGCGAACAGAGCGAGGCTGGGAAGAAGGGAGCCCGAGTGGAGAAGAAAAAGTGTTCGGCAGGAGGGGAAAGAAAGGGTATTGGACGTTCCAATTTCCCACGGCACACCTGATGATTGCTCACGACACACTAGTGTGCCACGGCACACTGGTTGGGAAACACTGCTTTAAGCAAATACTCCCTCAGTGGCAACCAATCATGTTGTCGGAATGCAGAGGCTGGGAGCCAATCAGAACGCTGGCACATATCCGCATCTCTGCAAACATACATACATTATATATATATATATATATATATATATATATATATACACACACACACACACACACACACACACACACACACACACGCTTGGGGACCCGGCGGTGCCCGGGCAACTTTGGCCTTGCTCTATCATTATTGGGAGTTGTAGTAGCATCATGAAATTACTGAAGGTACTGAAAGTCCCATCATCCGTGGTCCACCCACCTCCAAGCAGCACCAGGACTCAGAGTGGGTCATGGAGGGTCTGTCTGCCAAGTTTGGCCTTGATCCATCATTACTGGGAGTTGCAGTGGTATCATGAAATTACTGAAGGTGCTGCAAGTCCCATCATCCGTGGGCCACCCTCATCTAAACAGCACCAGGATGTAGAGTGGGTCATGGAGGCTCTGTCTGCCAAGTGTGGTCTTGCTCTTGTTACCGAGATTCGGCAGTCTCAAGCTGCAGGTCGTTCCGCGAGTGAACAAGTCCCAACTTTCGCACACACGCCTGTTCCCGGGTGAAAACTCACACCCTCTCCCTCTAAGGCTGTAGGACCCTGCCGCCAAGGTTCTTGCCCCTCTCTGATCCTTCTTGTATTTTTCCTGAATTTTATATTTTTTTCTCTATTCCCACTCCCCGGGCGCTTTAAGACTGCGAAGAGAAGCTGCACCGGAGGGAAAGGTGCGATAGCTCACGCCGTAGAACTAAGGCCGTTCGGAACGGGGGTCCCGGGTTCGAGACCCCCCAAGGGAGGAGGGAAGAGAACTCATTTTTGCTTTTATCCTTTTCCATTTTTTCTTTTCTTTCTTTCCCCTCATCTTGGGGAACCCCTGAGCCCAGCAGGGTAAGCACAGAGAATGGAATTGGCCTGAAGCAAGGGGTTCCGCTTATGTTGGACTCACAGTTGGAAATCAGAAACCATAACCATAATTGCACCCTGTGTCTATATGTATGTACAATATTGTCCCCTGTTCCCACTGATTCCTTGTAACCTTTTCCCTCTCCCCTCTTTGCCATGTAAAGAAAGATTGCCTGTATTTTTGCTATTATGTCAGCTGAGAGGAAGTAACCGGATTCCCATCCTAAACCTTTTATGGATCATCATTGTTCTCATTGCATGAGCTTTTCTGATGGAAATCTTGTTTTGGCTACCTGGGCTCTTGTCCCGGGCCCACGTTTCATCAGCCTAAAGGCAGTATTAACGGTCGGAGTTTAGTCTAATTAATTCAGCCTTTGGGATTCGGACATGAAATATTTGTTCTCACAGCGGGAACACAGCTGGCCTCGGAAACCAGATTGTGTCCCAAAATAGACCCTCTGTCACACAAAGACTTGAGTGAATCCTTGTCATCAAGTCCCTTCCTCCTTTCCCATTCATTCTCAAGCCCACTAATCCCATCACTCCCAGGTGTCATTTCAGGTCGTTTACCTGGCTAGGACTCTTTTGTTTTACTCATATGCCAGTATTGACAGCGATTTCCGTCTAAGCTTCCCTTCCCGGACATTCCATATATGGCCACAGACTTCTGATTGGCTGGGGTGGCGAATGGGAGTAAGCGCCGATAGGCTCTCCGGAGCCGGTCAACATCCCGCCCATCAGCTGGTCTCAACGTTCCGACCAATCACCGACGGGGCCGGCCCAGAAGGGGGCAGGCGGGAAATTCAATTGTTTTGACAGTTCTGTAACCTTTAAAAACCAATGTTTTGAATGTACATGCATGCGTCTTTGCGGGATCAGGGAATTTGCGGTCGCATCCTACTCAGCTGAGCAGAATAAACAATTTCGTGGCATCTACCTTGCAGTTCTGGTGAGCATAATTGGATCTAAGGGAGGTGGGTAGGCTTCGAGGACCTAGGCACCCCGGGCTTGCCAGGTTAACCGAACCCTCGCAGTCTCTGTCCCGTAGTCGGTCTACGGGACTTGCCTGGTCGTTCGACTTCACTCCTTCATTATAAGGCGTTGGAGTGGTATTATGGAAATAGTGAAAGCACTGCAAGTCCCATCATCCGCGGTGTACCCTCCTCCAAAGTGCAGCAGGTCATGGGGGCTCTGTGTGGGCAGTTGGGTGTGCATTGGTTATTGGATGAGGGTCACAGTGGTCTTAGGAAGTTAGTGAAGGTACAGCAAGTCCCATCATCCGTGCCCCCCCCCAAACTGCACCAGGATGTAGAGTGGGTGTTGGGGGGGGGGGCTGTGCGGCAAGTGTGGTCTTTTTCTGTGTTTTAAGGGGCCTAGTCAGGAGAAATAAGAAAAGTAAGTCTTACTGTGAAATCAGGCTGAGGCCTAGCCAGGAGAATCAAGTGGAGGAAGTGCTGCTGTGTGTGGAGGGTGAGGCCTAGTTGGTAAAAGTAGCTAAAGGAAGCCTGTTTGTAAAGTAGTGTCTGTGAGAGCTTTGAGAATAGGGAAGCAGGAATGGTGGCCAATCAAAGCCGGTGTAGCAAATGCTCACTCTGTGGCAACCAATCATGGTGTTTGAGGCAATGGTGGCCAATCAGAGGTGGTTTAGCAATGAGGCAATGGTGGCCAATCACAGGCAGTGTAGCAATTTTTTCCTCTGTGGGAACCAATCATGATGTTTGAATGTTGGGGGTGGGACTTTAGAGGCTGGGAGCCAATCAGAACGCTGGCACATACAAACCCACAAACATACATACATACAAACATTCCGCTTAATTAGACTAGCTTGGGGACCCGGCCCTACCCGGGTTAATTGAGAAAGGTATTGTGTGCCAAGGTTGGTCCTTATCAGTTGTTTATTTGGCTCGCAGTGGTCTCAGGAAGTGAGTGAAGGTAATTCAAGTCCCATCATCTGTGGTCCAGTGTCTTCCAAACTGGAGCAGGATGTGGTGTGGGTCATGGGGGCTCTGTGTGCCAAGTTTGGTCTTGATCAGTCAGTGGATGAGGGTTGCAGCGGTCTTGGGAAGTGATTGGAGGTACTTCAAGTCCCATCATCCATGGTCTGCCCTCCTCCAAACTGCAGTAGGATGTAGAGTGGGTCATGGGAGCTCTGTGTGGTAAGTTTGATCTTTATCAGTCTTTGTTGGGGGCCACAGAGGTATGTGGGAACCGAAGGGTGTGAAAGTACTACAAATCTCATAATCCATTGTCTGTCCTCCCCCACACCTCAGCAGGACAGAAAGGGGGTCATAGCGGTTATGTGTGCCAAGTTTAGTCTGGATCAGTCATTGGATGAGGGTTGGAGTGGTCTAGGGAAGTGAGTGGAGGTACTTCAAGTCCCATCATCCGTACTCTGTCCCACTCAAAACTGCAGCAGGATGTAGAGTGGGTCATGGGTACTCTGTGTGCCAAGTTTGGGCCTGATCTGTGATTTGTAGGGGCTTCAATGTTCTGTGGGAAATGAATGGGGTGAAGGTACTGCAAATCCCATCATTTGTGGGTCATCCTGCCCTAAACCGCACCAGGTTGTAAAGTGGGCCAGTGGGCATCTGTGTGCCAAGTGTGGTCCTGATCCTTCTATGGTGTGGGCCACAGTGCTCTAAGCAAGTGAGTTAAAGTACTGCAAGTTCTGTCATCCATGGTCAATCCTCCCTCAAACCAGGATGTAGAGTGGGTCTTGAGGGTTCTGTGTGCCAAGATTGGTCTTGTTCTCTCATTGTTTGGGGTTGCAAAGGGGTCGCAAAGTGTTTTGGCCTTAAACTCCCACTATGCCTGACTGCCTCAGGCCTTTGCCTTATCCTCCTCTGCCACTTTAGAGCGTCGGAATGTTCGTGTTGGCTGGCCAATTAGAGGTGTTACGTAGATACTAAAATACAACAACACAAAAACAGGACTGAGTAATAGCAACAGGTAATGAAAATAACGTCCCAATGAGTGAATAGAACTGATATCGGCTCAGTAAATGAGCTCAACTCACGGTACAATAGCAATGCAACGTTTCCCAATGTAGGCATACAGAGGAGTGGCTGGCTAGGGGCGTGGTCCCGTTGGGCACGTAGTGCGTGTCGACGCAAGCGTGTAGTCCTAGTCACTAGGCGTGCCTAGAAGGGGGCGCGGTTATGACGGTCCGTGATGCGGAATAGAAAAACGCCCGGGATAAGTAGTTTTCAAAGGGTAAACAAACCCCAATAAGCAATACAAAATGCTCAAATAAACTCAAAATGGCCCATGCCACTGAGGTGAAGTAGCTAGACTTCCTCTGTGTACCAAGAGGGTGCTGGAACTGTGAACAAACCACTCGGGTCGCAGAAAGGAAAAAAGCCGCAAATGGAGCCGTTTGCAGAATGCAATGGTGTGCTGCACGGGACCTGTAAGGTCAGACCCTACAGTTCCATGAGGATACTGTGGGACGCGCTACACCTCGGTCAGCGGCTGGGGGGTCCCGGAGAGCATGGGAGGGAATGGGACAAAGCTCGGGTGAAGAGAAGCTAACGCCTATGGGAGTGTCGCCGCGTAGTCCCCGTTTCGGACCACCAGGGTCCTTCTTCAGGGCGATGGTCTGCACAGTATGACCTGTGGCTTCAGTATATAGTAAGAAATCTGAAATATAATAAAGTGTAAAGGAATAAAGGTTTAGAATATACGAAGTCCTAAATAGAAGGTGGAAGCACTGGATATGTAGGTATCACATACCTGGTTCAAAGTAATCAGTAGCATCACTAATCGGTTTGACCTCCATCTGGTAAGGAGAGGATGTCGGGGGGGGTTATAAGCTCTCAAAACAGCTGAAAGTCAAAACACATCCCCATGGCAACCTAAGACAACATCTTCTCAGAAAGGAAAACACCTGGATTTCCATGGTCAGGAGTGAGACCCCTACTGGCCCCAATGAGAATCTCAGCATAGCCAATTTACTTGTCTAATTCTTGATTACCCCTTTTGTCAGCTGTTTTGAGAGCTTATAACCCCCCCCCCCCTTGAGCCGATATCAGTTCTATTCACTCATTGGGACGTTATTTTCATTACCTGTTGCTATTATGAATGCTTAAATGACATGATATGATGTATCAGGAACTGTTTATTGCAGATGCAGGCCACTAGCATATGTATAATGTATTGCTAATTTATTGTCTATCTACTCGTCTGTTGTCTGCAATACCCATTCGGTTCCCATTAGGGAAAATATGATGTATTATGAATTTGTGACCTCTACATATTTATGCATATTGTACTGTTAATATGAATATGATATTTGGAATTGGGACGACTCACCTATTCCTATGTTACTGATTGCATTGTATTACATATATATTTTTTGGTACTGGTGTGTCTATTTATTTCAATAATCCTGCTTAGTGTGTTACGTAGATACTCCCTCACTGGCAACCAATCATGTTGTGAGAATGTAGAGGCCGGGAGCCAATCAGAATGCTGCCACATACAAACATACATACATACTGTACATACAAACATTCCACTTTATTATTTATATAGAGAAGATAGAGATAGAGATCCCTCTCCCAGGCAGGAAACAGCCAGGCTCTGAAGCTGCGAGGCCATTCAAGTAAAATGTAAATGCAATATATTATACTAGCTGTACCCGGCACGCGTTGCTGTGCCCTATTTAGGAGATGCGAGAAAGTCTGAGTATGTAAGGGTTGGAATTGTTGTTAGTTATGGTGTTGTTGGGGCCGTGGCTGTGTCGGATGGAGTGTGGGTCATGGGGGGCATTGTGTGCCAAGTTTGGTCTTTATCGGTCTTGGTTCTGGGCCAATGATGTTCTGTGGGGAATGATGGGTTGTGAAGTAGTACAAATCCCATTATCCATGGAGGTACTTCAAGTCCCATAATCCATGGTCCACCCTCCTCCAAACTGTAGTAGAATGTAGCGTGGGTCATAGGGGCTCTGTGTGCCAAGGTTGGTTACTGTAAATTCAGGCCATACACAATGTCCCATGAGCTGAGGCCTAGTCAGGAACAGCAAGTTAATGAAGCCTTACTGTCAATTCAGGCCATACACAATGTGCAATGAGCTGAGGCGTAGTCGGGAGAATCAAGTTAATGAAGCCTTACTGTCAATTCAGAGCGTAAACAGCATTCCATTAAGTGAGGCCTAGTCAGGGAAATTAAGTTAATGAAGCCTTATTGTCAATTTTGGACATGGTCTGTGATTTGTAGGGGTGTAAATTTTCTGTGGCAAGGGATTTGGGTGTTTGTGTTTGTGCCTCAGCCCTTTGCCTTATCCTCCTCTGGCAGTTTATTATGGGTCGGAATGTTCATGTTGGCTGGCCAGTACAGCAGTTATGCAAATCCGCCCTTATTGGCAGCCAATCATGTTGTCAGAATGTAGAGGCTGGGAGAGTCGTTGGCAGCCCCGGAGGATGCTGGGAAATGTAGTTTTTTTACTCGTTGTTTTGGGGGCCATTTATTTTATTTATTTATTTATTATTCGGGCTTCTATGCCGCCGACTCCCTGAGGCTCGCGGCGGCTTACAGGAGCCGAAGGGCACAGTAAAATACAGGCAATAAGCAGTTAAAAACAATTAAAAACAACAGCAGTACAGTAATTAATAACACAGTTAAAACAATGAACAGCACATCATCCTCAGAAGAACGAATAGATGGCGGGGCATGGGCAGGACTTACTCACCAAAGGCCTGCTTAAACAGGTATGTTTTACAGGCCCGTCTAAACGGGAGCAAGTCCTTCATAGCCCGAGTTCCAGCCGGGAGGGCGTTCCACAGCGTGGGTGCTATGACAGAGAACGCCCTCCGGCGGGTAGCAGTCAGCCTTGCGAGTTTAGCTGAAGGTATCTCCAGGAGATTGGAGTCCTCAGACCGAAGTGATCTCGGAGGGCAATATGGGGTGAGACGGTCCCTCAAATACGCTGGCCCCAGGCCGTGTAAGGCCTTAAAGGTGAGGACCAACACTTTGAAGGTGATCCGGTGCTCAATTGGCAGCCAGTGCAGATCCTGCAAAACAGGTGTTATGTGGGCGCCAGCTGGCGTGCCAGACAGGAGCCGGGCGGCAGTGTTCTGCACTAGCCTGAGCTTCCGGGTCACCGACAGAGGAAGGCCAACGTAGAGCGCGTTGCAGTAATCCAGCCTTGAGATGACTGTGGCTTGGATCACCGTGGCCAGATCGTTCCGGGAGAGATAGGGGGCCAGCCTCCTTGCCTGTCGCAGATGAAAAAAGCGATCTTGCTGACCGCAGAGACCTGGGCCTCCATGGTCAGCTGGGAGTCCAAATGGACCCCAGGCTCTTTACGGAGGCGATGGGCATAACACCGCACCGTCCAGGCTCGGAAGCTGGACATTAACATCACCCGGGCGACCCAGCCACAAGATCTCCGTCTTCGCCAGATTCACCCTCAACCTACTGGCTTGCAGCCATCCAGTAACGGCTTCGAGGCAGTGTTGGAAATTATCGGGGACAGAACCCGGCCTGCCCTCCATCCTCAGAATGAGCTGGGTGTCGTCAGCGTACTGGTGGCACTCCAGCCCATAACTCCGCACCAGCTGTGCAAGCGGCTGCATGTAGATGTTAAATAACAGAGGGGAGAGAATGGCCCCTGGGGGACCCACAGAGTAGTGGGAGCCCTCGGAGACCACCTCGCCCCTCCTCACACGCTGAGACCGCTGGTGGAGGAAGGAGGTCAGCCATTTAAGAGCTGTCCCCCTCACTCCAGCCACGGCCAGGCGGTGGATCAAGAGATTGTGGTCGACCGTGTCAAACACTGCCGTGAGGTCCAATAACACGAGCAGCGCAGACCCGCCTTGGTCGAGCTGGCAGTGGAGTTGGTCTGTGATGGAGACCAGAACCGTCTCCGTCCCGTGCCCCGAACGGAAGCCGGACTGGAAGGGGTCTAGCCATGTTGCATCATCTAAGAAGGACTGCAACTGCTCCGTTACTGCCCTCTCAACTACCTTCCCCAGGTACGAAAGCTTTTAGGTTTTGGGGGGGGAACGTTTCTTTGCTACAAACGTACCTTGCTTGAGGCCTATTTCTGTTGGCAAGTTTGGTGTCTCTGGGTTGTAAGGTTTCTCTGTTTGGGACGGTCTTTCCATGACGACTCATCCTTTATATATATAGATTATTGCCATAGCACAATATTAATATTATATATTACATTCTACTATAATATTATACTGTCATATTATTAGTAGTATTACATGTAATTTAATATATAATTCGTCTCCCAGGCAGGAAGCAGCCAGGCTCTGAAGCTGCGAGGCCATTCAAGGCGAATCAAGTTGAGCAAGGGCAACATTCACACCGGATGGTTAGTTCTTTCTATCTGCCTGCCTGCCTCCCACCCGGGACCTCATTCCACAGGGAGGGAAGGAGAGAGAGAAACCCCACGGGCCTCGTTTCCAGGAGAGAGAGCCCTCCTCAGCACGCCCCCCTCGGAGGAGGAGGCCAGGGGTGCGGGCGTGGGAACGTCAGGAGAGAGTGCTGCTCCTGGGAGAACCGGCCTCCCCGCCAGGCGTCATCTGGGCAGCCCGCCTCTCGGCCTCTCTGGGGCGACAGCAGGGCCAATCAACGCCGGCCAAGCAGCAAGCCCCGCCTCTCTAAGGGTCCCCCGCCCGCTACCGCCATGTTTGTTGAGGGCGGAAGTCCCGAGAGAGAGGGGCGGGAAGGGGGCGGGGGCATCCTGGAGAAGAAGTTGGTTGGAGGCTGAGGGGGGAGGGGAGGGGCTGGGCGTTGCCTTTCCTTATGAGGTCACTTCCGGAGGAGGAGGGGCCGGGAAAGAGGAGAGCTTTGGGAGAGGAGTGTTGGGGCTTTGTTTACATCTCAGCCTGGCTAGGGATTCCCTCGGGCTTTGGGGCCTGCTCCCCTCGGCTCTCTTCCTGGGCCTCTGCTGCTCTCAGGCCTCCTGAGGAAGCAAGGAGAAAAGGGGAGGGAAAGAAAGAAGGAGAAAAGGAAGCATGGCAGCAAAACGCAGAGGAAGGAAAAGAAATAGGGGTTAAGGAAAGAAAGAGGCCGGGAAGGAGAGAAGAAAAGAAAAAAGGAAAGAGCTCGGAGTGAAGGAAGAAAGAAAAAGGGAAGGACAGAAAGGATGGAAGCAAAAAGCGAAGGAGCAAAGGAATGAGGAAGAGAAGGAAGAAAGAGGGAGGAAAAGAAAAGGGGGAAAGAAAGGTAGAGGAGGAAAGAAAGGAAGGAGGGAAAGAAAAAGGGGGAAGGAGAGAAAAAAAGGAGGGAAGGAGAGAGAGAAGGGAGGATGGCAGCAGAAAGGAAGGAAAAGAAAAAAGGGGGAAGGGCCTTTCCACACAGCCCTGTACCCCAGAATATCAAGGCAGAAAATCCCACATTATCTGAGTGTGGACTCAGATATTCAAAGCAGATATTGTGAGATTTTCTGACTCGATATTGTGGGATATAAGGCTGTGTGGAAGGACCCTCACCCTTTTCCCTGCCCTCTTCCTATTCTCTTCCTGTGGGTCTGTGTATTCCCCATCCTTCCTCCCTCCTCACCCTTTTCCCTCTCCTGTTCCTATTCTTTGCGTGTGAGAGATATAAGGGCTATGGAAAGGAGCTCTAAAGGCCATTTAGTCCAACCCCTTTCTTTCTGCTGGGAACACACAGAAAAAACACCCCTGACAGATGGCCATCCAGCCTTAATTATAATAATAATAACAGAAGTGGGAGCTCTAAAGGCCATTTAGTCCAGCCCTCTGCATTCTTGCTTCATACAGGGAAAGCACAGTCAAAGCGCCCCTGCCAGATGGCCATCCAGCCATAATATTAACAACAACTACAGAGTAGGAAGGGAGCTCTAAAGGCCATCTAGTCCAACCCCCCTCATTATGGAGGGAAAGCACAGAGAAAACATCCCTGACAAATGGCCATCTAGGCTTAATAATACTACTATTAATAATAATAATAGAAGTAGAAGGGAGTTCTAAAGTACATTTAGTCCAAACCTCTTCATTCTTACTTCATACAGGGAAAGCACTGTCAAAGCACTCCTGGCAGATGGCCATCCAGCCATAATATTAACAAGTTGGAAGGGAGCTCTAAAGACCACCTAATCCAATTATGGGCAACCTTTTGAGCATGGTGTGTCAAAATTCACCAAAAAACCGAGCATAATTCAAATGGTGTGTCACTTCAAGAAAAAAACCCCCCATAATTTCGCTATATTTAGTTTAAATAACAAAAATATATAATTGTAATATATAACTATAGTAGCTTGGGGACCCGGCGGTGCCCGGGTTATTTGAGAAAGGCATTTTGTGCCAAGGTTGGTATTTACCAGTTGTTTATCTGGCTTCCAGTGGTCTCGGGAAGTGAGGGAAGGTGCTGGGAGTCCCATCGTTCACGGTCCATCCTCCACACTGCACCAGG
The DNA here is from genome assembly GCA_030556195.1 of Anolis apletophallus. Classification (NCBI taxonomy): domain Eukaryota; kingdom Metazoa; phylum Chordata; class Lepidosauria; order Squamata; family Anolidae; genus Anolis; species Anolis apletophallus. The sequence continues at coordinate 3,723 of JARBWK010000108.1, read as the reverse complement.
GTGTAGAGTGGGTCATGGGGATTCTGTGTGCCAAATTTAGTCTTGCTCAGTTATTGGATGAGGGTCGCAGCAGTCTTGGGAAGTGAGTGGAGGTACTTCAAGTCCTCTTCGATACTGTACCAGGATGTAGATTGAGTCATGGGTGCTCTGTGTGCCAAGTTTGGTCTTGATCAGTCATTGGAGTAGGTTCGCAGAAGTCTCCTGAAAGTGAGCGTACTCCAAGTCCCATCATCCGTGGTCCATCCTGCTAACTGCACCAGGATGTAGAGTGGGTCACGAGGGCTTTGTGTGCCAAGTTTGTTCCTGATCAGTCATTGGATGAGGGTTGCAGCAGTCTCAGGAAGTGTGTAGAGGTACTAACAAGTCCCATCATCCGTGGTCCACTGTACTCCAAACAGCACCAGGATTCAGAGTGGGTCATGGGGGCTCTTTGTGCCATGTTTGGTCTGCATTGGTCATTGGATGAGGGCCACATTGTTTTCAGAAAGTGAGTGAAGGTACTGCAAGCTGCCTCACTATTCTAAGGCCAATTATGCTATAACTTTTGCTGTGCATCACTCTCTTCTGACATCACTTCTGCTTTAATACAGCACCCACCCCCATATTCGTGCCCCATACAGCACCCAGCCCCCATATTCGTGTCCCATACAGCACCCACCCCCATATTCGTGTCCCATACAGCAACCAGCCCCCATATTCGTGTCCCATACAGCACCCACCCCCATATTCGTGCCCCATACAGCAACCAGCCCCCATATTCGTGCCCCATACAGCACCCACCCCCATATTCGTGCCCCATACAGCACCCAGCCCCCACCATAGTGCCTTGGGCAGATGGCAGCTCTTGATGACAGTTCTTTCATTTCATTTTTGTTGTAGAACACTACCGTAGCCTCCTGCTGCATCCAAAGATGTCAAAGCAGAAAAGGCTAAGCTACAAAATCCCATTTAAACTGGAGGTAGTGAAATACGCCAAAGAACATGGCAACAGGGCAGCTGAAAGACAGTTTGGGCCACCTCCAACTGAAAAAATGATACGGGAATGGAGGAAACAGGAGGAAGCACTGCAAAAAGCAGATAAAAGCAAACACACTTTTCGTGGGCATGCTGCAAAATGGCCACAGTTAGATGAGGTGCTACAGGTTCATGAGACGATCTGGCCTTGCTATGCGCACCAAAACTAGAATTGCGCAAAAAATGCCTAAAGAATATGAATCCATATGATAATTTTCAAAAGAAAAACCATGCCGAAAGAGGTGATCCCATGTGGAGTTATTGTCCATGTTCATGAGAAAGGATGGATGGATGAAGGTGGAATGAAAATATGGATAGAAAAAGTGTGGTCCAAACGCCCTGGAGGGCTTCTGAAGAAACCTGCCCTACTAGTACTTGACCAGTTTAGGGCACATATCAGTGACAACAGAAAAAAAATCTTTAAATTAGCAAAGACCCATCTAGCTGTCATTCCTGGGGGGCTTACTAGCCAGTTGCAACCTCTGGATGTTTCACTAACAAGCCATTTAAAGTGTTCATGCGAGAGGAGTGGAACAAGTGGATGGCTGCTGGGAATCATGACCTGACACCCACTGGAAGAATGAAAAGGCCCACCATCACTCAAGTTTGTGAGTGGGTGAAAACGTCATGGCAAGCCGTGAAGGATGAAACAGTTGTAAGTTCCTTCAAGAAATGTGGCATCAGTAATGCCTTGAATGGTTCAGAGGATGATGTCCTTTATGAAGACCCTGACACCAGTGATAGTGAGCCACTGACCGTGACAAGTTCGGACAGTTCTGAGGAATTTTTGGGATTTACCAATGACTAAAGACCTTATCTTTTACAGTAATGATGGTTCTTAATGCTGCTGTTGTTCATGTTAAGTTATTGTCATGTTAAGTCATGTTAATGCTATTGTTCATGTTAAGTTATTCTGTTATTGTAATAAAAAATTTTGCCCACTTTTGGCTCAAAATATTTTTTTCCTATTTTCCTCCTCTAAAATCTAGGTGCGTCTTATCAGCAGGTGCGTCTTATAGAGCGAAAAATACGGTAAATTCTCACAATTCCTAACAGACTACTTACCGGCTGTTTTCACAACAGATCATGTGCGTCCAAGATCATGTGGCGAGCATGACTGCATGGAGCACCTTTATCCTCTCGTATAAATGGTACCTATTGATCTACTCACATTTGCATGTATTCAAACTGCTGGGTGGCAGAAGCTGGGGTTAACAGCAGGAGCTCACCCCGCTCCCCATTTGAACCTGCGATATTTCAGTCAGCAAATTCAACAGCTCAGTGCTTTAACCCACTGCTCTAATTCTTAAACAGGCTTGGTTTAACCTCCGATTTCCTATGAAAACTGAATTACTGTGTTCCGAATGATCCACTTGAAACAGAGTGTCACCAATATGAAAAGTCTGGAAATAATAACAATAATAATGGAATAGTGAACACAAGCAGAGCTGGATGATCTGGACAGAAAAACAAGGAAACTGATGACAATCCACTCCTCATGACACCCGCGTAGGGATGTCGACAGACTTGACCTGCCCAGAAAATCAGGAGGCGGAGAGAAGAGGGCTTCTGCAAGGGAAACAAGTGGTAGAAGAAGAAGAAAAAAGATGCGCTGGCAGATGATGGGAAAGGCAGCCAAGAACCAACATGGAGGGAAGTCAATAGTGGTAAACTGCTTCAAGTGCAAAAGACAAAGAGGGAATACCGTAAAAACACAATCCAGAGCAGGAGAGAAAACTGGCAAAAAAAGGCTCTCTCTCCACGGACGGTTCCTGGGAAAAATCGAGAGTCAAATGAACAAAGAAAAAACATGGCTGTGGCTCACAAATGGGACTTTGAAAAAGGAGACAAAGGAGGGCCTGATTCTGGCAGCCCACGAACAAGCCATTCAAGCCAATGCTATCAGAGCCAGAATTGAAACGTAAGCGACAGCTCCCAAGTGTAGACTCTGCAAGGAAGCAGGTGAAACAATAGATCCCATCCTCAGCGGCTGCAAGAAGATCGCGCAGACAGACTACAAGCAGAGGCACAGCACCCTTGCTCAGGTGACTCATTGGAACTTGTGCCACAAGCACCACCTGCCTGCGACAAAGAACTGGTGGGATCACAAGCCGGAAAAAGTTACAGAGAAGGAACACGTCAAGCTACTCTGGGACTTCCGGATTCAGACGGACGGAGTTTTGGAGCACAAGACTCCTGACCTCACGATTATGTTAAAAAACGAGGTATGGATTGTCAAAGTTGCAATCCCAGGTGACAGCAGGGTTTACGAGAAACAACTTGAAAAGCTGACATGATATGAGGATTTATACATCGAATTGCAAAGACTCTGGCACAACCCAGTAAAGGTGGTCCCAGTGGTGATCGGCACACTGGGTGCAGTGTCTAAAGACCTTGGCCTGCACTTAAACACAATTACCACCTGCAAAAGGCCATCCTACTGGGATCTGCACACATGATTCACCGATACATCACACAGTGCTAGACACTTGGGAAGTGTCCGATGTGTGATCCAATACAACAACCAGCAGAGTGTCTGCTGTGGACTCATCTTGTGTTTCAAATAATAATAATAATAATAATAATAATATGGCTTGTGCGCCAGCTGCGGCCGCACCTTGGGAAGTCTGACTTGGCCACGGTGGTCCATGCTCTTGTTACATCCCGAATAGATTACTGCAACACACTCTACGTGGGGTTGCCTTTGAA
>JARBWK010000107.1:0-73186 GCA_030556195.1 Anolis apletophallus | reverse complement strand
AATACAAACAAGAAGTCGGCGATCCGGAAACTTAAGCTGGTGCAGAACGCTGCAACTCGGCTGCTCACGGGAGTCCCGGCGAGCTGCCACATCACGTCGATCTTGCGCGAACTGCACTGGCTCCCTATAGAATGCCGGATTACCTTCAAAGTGTTAGTTTTGACTTTCAAGGCCTTAAATGGTCTTTTTGACTTATATTTGGGGCTTAAATGGTCTGGGGCCAGTGTACTTAAAGGACCGCCTTATCCCATATTGTCCCACCAGATCCTTATGCTCTGAGGAGCAAAATCTCCTGGCTGTTCCAAGTTCCAAGGTACATTTGACTGCAACACGGAGAAGGGCATTCTCAATCATAGCCCTAGTCCTCTGGAATGCGTTGCCCTCCCATATCCGTGCCCTTCAGAGCCTTCTAGTATTCCGGAAAGCCTGCAAGACTCTATTGTATCGGCAGGCTTTTGGGCCCTGAATAGTTGCTGGTCTCTACTCTTGTTGTAAACGCTATCTTGCTGTTGTTTGTTTTATTAAGATGATACTTTTAATGCTGAAGTTTTAATAGTGACGTTTTAATTGCTTTGTTGCGATTGTTGTGTGAGCCGCTCCAAGCCACTGGGAGTGGCGGCGAGCAAGTTCGAATAAATAAATAAATAAATAAATAAATAAATAAATAAATATTTTAAGAACTGCAACAAGCAATAACATAAAATCAGCCTCAATGTCATTTTGAAACCTTCATAAACATTTTTGGTAAACTTCCTTGAGATCTTTGGACTTCCTTGAGATCTTTGGCCCTCCATCAGAGGCTCTAAACACCTCCCAGACCCGGGCTTGTACATCACTGGGTTCAGATATGCCTAGCACTGACCACCAGAGCCTGCCAGAGCAACTGCAGCCCTCTGGCTCTCCATCAGAGGCTCTAAACATCTCCCAGACCCTGGCATGTACATCACTGGGTCCAGATATGCCTAGCACTGACCACCAGAGCCTGCCAGAGCAGCTGCAGCCCTCTGGCTCTCCATCAGAGGATCTAAACATCTCCCAGATCCTGGCAAAGGCCCCCGGGGAACGGCCCAGGCGCCGCGCTTGTCGCCTCCCAGCGGATTTGCCATCCCTGATTGAGCGCCAACACCCTATGTTGCTGGACAATAACCAAAAGAGGCCAAAAAAGAATCGACCGGGCCAGGCCAGACGAAGACGGGCTCAGATGAGGCGCAGCCGAGCCACTGGTTTACTACACCAGCCATCATCCCCAAAAACGGCCCAGTCTAGAGTCCCTGTGGATACCAGTATCCTAGGGCACGTGGAAACCACAAATAATGGAGGCCCGGTCCTCAACTTAAGGCCCCAACGTCTGGCCCCCTGTTTGCCTCCACCTATTGCCCGGACCAGTGCGAGATCAGTTTTTTCTGGCCCATTGCCAGATGTCCGGAGCCCCCCTCACGGGATAGAGGGGAGAACACCGCTGGCCCACAAGTAGGAGCTGGCCGCCGTCAGAGTGGCCATCCTTGTAAGAACATGGCTCCCCATGGCCCTTGGAGGAGAGGGAAGGCCAACGAGACTCGGAAGAGGTCGTTTCGCTCACGGACCTTCTGGGGGGTGGGTTTTGGCCGGAAGGAGAGCCGTCCGACCCGCACCGTGGAGAAGGAAGTTCGGACCGGTTCGACCTCCAAGCCGATCAACCAATTTAAAGAGTGCGACAAGATTACAAGATTATGAAGCCCCTAAGGTCTTCTGATATGGACACCCGCCTGCTACGGCGACTCCCCCTTTTCAAACTGGATGCCCTTCAAGATCTTGGGCCAAAGGCGGAAAACTGTCAACCATTATCCACATTCCCTCTACGACTCTATCAACCTGCGGAGAAAAAATCCCAACAGTTACAGGTAGAAGGAAAGTTGGACTCAAGGGCCAACCTCTAATTAGGAACCATGGGAACAGTAGGAAGCACCACCCGTCCCCCTTCCTGCGACCCGTCCCCCAACAAAGCTCCTCCCCGACACCACCTCCCACCTGCTCATCACTCCTGTTCCTCAACGCCAGATCTATACGGAATAAGCTGGCCACCTTGAATGAATTCATCATAGAGCAAGATGCAGATATTAACTGCATCACGGAGACCTGGACACAGAATGGAGACACTATACCTCTTCATGAGCTTTCCCTTCCGGGTTTCCGGATGTTCCATCAACCGAGAACTGGTGGCAGGGGAGGAGGAGTGGGTATAGTAGCTAGGGATGACATTCCGGTGACAGTTATCCAGGCCCCGAACATCACGGGCATGGAGTGCTTGGGAATCACTCTAAAAGCTAAGGAGTGCTTAGCGATTCTTCTAATCTATCGCTCCCCCGGGACCCCGAAGGAGAGCTTATTCAATCTGCTCGATCTTGCTGCGGACTGGACACTTAGATTCCCAAGACTTATTGTTTTGGGAGATTTCAACATCCATGCAGACGCTAATATGCCATCCCCCCTAGCGAAGGAGTTCATCCGATCCATGGACACACTAGGTCTCATTTTGATGGAGTCCGACCCCACACACCAGGCCGGACATACCTTAGACCTAATCTTTGGGTACGGGTTGAGGGTTACGCAGCAAGTAACAACGAAGGTTCCCTGGTCGGATCATTTCACTCTGAAGGTCGACATCAGAATTCCCCTACCAGCAAGGCCAGAGCCAAAACCCATCCTGGCACGCCAGAAGAGGCATATGGACCCCAGCTGTTTCGCAGCAGCCATTGAGCCGATGGAAGTTCCCGGTGGGACCTTGAATCAACGGGTGGACAGATGGAATACAGTCTTGTCGAAAGCCATCGACCAAATAGCCCCCAGATGCCTGATCCGGCCACGAAGAGTCCATTCTCCATGGTTCACAGACGACCTGCAACTGCTGAAGCGAAGGCGGAAGCAGCTGGAGACCGCGTGGCGTCGGAAACCAACTCAGACGTCGAGAACAGCCTTCAGAGACATGCGCAGGTCATATGAACGGGCGGTCAAAGAGGCCAAGAAGACCTATAACTCCTCCTTAATAGCGGCGGCAAGATCGCGCCCAGCACAGGTCTTTAAGATCGTTCGAGACCTGGCTATGCCCAACTCACTGCCGAGAGACAATGAAAACTCAGCTATCTCAGCGGAAGAATTTCAAGATTTCTTCACTGAGAAAATAATTGCCCTTAGGCGTGATTTACCCTCTATATCTGAGGAGAGGAGCGGGATGGGAAAGAATCCAGCTCCATCGCCCAGCCAGAAACTCGACCAGTTCAAGGCCCTGAATTCAGAGGAGATTAATCAAATCCTGGTCGCAGCAAGGGCAACCACCTGCTCCACAGACCCGTGCCCGTCCCATCTGATTAAGTCCTGTGCGGGAGCCTCTCGGCCACTCTGACAGGGTTGATAAATCACTCATTGGAGCTGGGAGTTTTTCCCGATGCGCTGAAGGAGGCTAGAGTCCGCCCGCTGCTGAAGAAGGCGAATCTGGATCCAGCGACGCCGGCAAACTACCGTCCGGTCTCAAACCTACCCTTCCTCGGGAAACTGATCGAACGGGCAGCAGCGATCCAATTACAGGAATTCCTGGAAACCTCAGGAAGCCTGGACCCCTGCCAATCGGGTTTCCGCTCCGGACACGGGACCGAGACCGTTCTGGTGGCCATTACGGACGACATCCGCCGCCAATTGGAGAAGGGAGGTTCAGCTATCCTGGTGCTGCTCGACCTCACCACGGCGTTCGACACGGTGGACCATGACCTGCTGTTGCGGCGACTATCAGCCATTGGGATTCAAGGGACAGCTTTGGCCTGGTTCGATTCCTTCCTGCGGGGCCGCTCGCAGCGTGTTGAGTGGCGAGGCCAAGTGTCCAAGAAATCCACCCTGGACTGTGGAGTCCCCCAAGGCGCCATTTTGTCACCAACGCTTTTTAACATCTACGTCCAACCCTTGGCAAGCATAGCCAGAAGTTTTGGACTTGGGTGCTATCAATATGCAGATGACACCCAGCTCCTGCTGAAGCTTGAGCCAGGCGTAACATCGGTGCCTGAGAATTTCAGACAAGGACTAGAGGCAGTGACCAGATGGCTCCGCTCATACAAACTCAAGATCAATCCATCAAAGACAGAGATTCTATGGCCGGGACGCCCAGAGCCACCCATTCCGCTGCCTCTCTTCGAGGGAGAGCCGCTGATCCCGGCCCCGTCGGTGAAGAGTCTCGGTGTGATACTAGACTCGAGACTCTCGCTAGAGGCCCAGGTTGCTACGACAAGTAAGGGAGCTTTCTTCCACCTACGCCAGGCACGTCAACTGGCACCTTACCTTCCATCAGATGCGCTGGCTACGGTGGTCCATGCCACAGTGACATCGCGGCTGGACTACTGTAATGCCTTGTACGTGGGGTTGCCGCAGTCAACCACTCGTAAAATCCAGCTAGTGCAGAATGCAGCCCCCAGACTCCTCACTGGGACACCGCTGAGATGCCATATCGCGCCATCTCTACAGCACCTGCACTGGCTGCCAGTCGAGCTCAGAGCCATCCACAAGATCTTGTCGCTTACCTTTAAGGCCCTCCATGGCGCCGGCCCAGCTTATTTAAAAGACCGCTTGTTCGAACCAGTCCATTTAAGGTCGCCGCATTCAGTGAACAGGGACCTTCTCCGCATTCCAGGTGTGAGTGAGGCCCGCCTCGACATCACAAGACGGAGAGCCTTTTCCATCGCGGCCCCTGTTCTTTGGAACCTGATGCCGGCGGAGCAGAGAGCTATCCTGGACATGCCCCAGTTCCCGACTGCATTGAAGACCTGGCTCTTCCGAAAGGCTTACGGCTAAGGACACCTTCCAGACTTAGCCTGAGTTACTGGAACTATTTTAATTAATTTCCTATTCTTTTAGCTTTAACTATTGAACTGTTTTATGTGTTTTATGTGTAAGTCGCCCGGAGCACTGACGTGGAGGGCGACTCATAAATAATAAAATCAATCAATCAATCAATCAATAAGAGATAAATGTTTAAACAAACAAACAAACAAATAGTATTCTTCACTTTCTTTCTTTCCATTGTTTAAAAATAATAGTCTTGTAGATCACCAAACCGTGAGAATCACCTTTACATTCTGCTGCTTTTTTCAAATCATTATTTTTTTAACGTAACTATGGTGGGACTTATTTACACAAAATAACGTTTAGAACTGCATCTACACCATTTTTAATTATATCTTATTTGAACTGGATTTCATAGGATTATGCCCAAGAACTGTGTAACTGGAAGACCACTAGGTAATGATTCTTTCATATTCCCAATTTCTCTTTACTACACAGGTGTAGTAACCATTTCCCCCTTGGATATTTTTCTGGATGATTTTCAAGTCATAGATGGTTGAATAAATGTATAAAGGATCCATGTACACAGAGGACCAACTCAATTTTGAATCTGAATCTGAGTATTAATGCCTCTTAACGGACTGTTTTTTTAATTTAAAAAAAGCTTTGCAGTTGGAGCTCAAAAAAGGAAAGAGTGGAATGAATGTCAGCAAATGGACTAACACGGTGGAATGCAATGCCTCTTCTGACCGTTTTAAGTCTCATCTAAGAAGCAGACTCTGCAACCACACTTCAGGTAGGGAATATATATTGTAGACTTATTTGAGAAAGGCATTGTGTGCCAAGGTTGATCTTTGGTACTTCAAGTCCCATCATCCACCCTCCTCTAAACTGCAGTAAAAGATAGAGAAGGTCATAGGGGTTCTGTGTGCCAAGTATGGTCTTTTTCGGTCTTTGTTGGAGGCCGCAGCGGTCTGGGGCAATGAGTAGAGGTAGTTGAAGTCCCATCATCCATTGTCCGATCTCCTCTAAACTGTAGAAAAATGGAGACTGGGTCATGGGGACACAGGGTGCCAAGTGTAGTCTTTATAGGTCTTTGTTCAGGGCTGCAGTGGTCTGTGGGAAATGATGGCTTTGAAAGTACTACAAATCTCATAATCCATGGAGGTACCTCAAGTCCCATCCATGGTCCACTCTCCTCCAAATGGCAGTAGAGTGGGTCATAGGGGCACTGTGTGCCAAGTTTGATCTTTATTGTTCTTGGTTGGGGGCACAGTGGTCTGTGGGAAGTAAAGCATGTGAAAAAAGCAAAATAATTCACAATATTTTGCTTATATATTGTAGACTTCCCACCTATGTGCGCTCTTTCATTGGGCAGGAGGAAGATGTTAAGTTGGTTTACATAGTAGGGAGGATAATTCACCACCATGCACTGACAAGATGCTGGCCTATGCATTTTATTTTTCTCTCTTTCTGAAATACCCCTGTATAGTGAAGGAAGGGTGTTTTAATACCAGGAATGGTGATATGCAAGCTGTCCCTGTCTGTTGATGTGTGTTTGCTATATGTTTTGTTGTTGTTCATTTGTTCAGTCACTTCCAACTCTTCGTGACCTCATGGACCAGTCCACGCCAGAGCTCTCTGTCAGCCGTCACCTCCCCCAGCTCCTTCAGGGTCAAGCCAGTCACTTCAAGGATATGTGTACCAGGTGGTAATGATAACAATTTTTGTTTATGTGTCACTGCTACTTCCCTGGTTTTATGTTTTGTAACACTGAAGATCCCTTTAATTTTTCTGAATACAATCCCAGCTCCGAATGGGGAAGCTATGGTTTACTCATAAGTGAGAATCACTTTTCCAACCCTAACCTTGGCTGGCTTTACTCTTGTGCACTGCTGTTACTGACCATATGACAGAATGGCCATGCAGTACCAAGAATGTGGCAGCCACTATATCCTTTAGTAGCAGCAGCAGTATCTCCATAGCAAATCTACAGGTCATCCAGCTGTTCAGAAGCTAGAGGAGAAGAGAGCACTTGAGAAGCAGTACTAGGTAAGAGGAGCATGAGTAAACCACTCAAAACTGAGGTTATCGACAACAATATAATTTTAGTGCAGTATATTATAGGGAGGAGCAGAATTAACAGGTGAAATTGGAACAGCTCTCATGCTGAATGTAATTTGAATTGCAGCTGTGTTTTTAATGGTAGTCAGGTCTAATAATTGAGCTATAAATGTCATTCTGAGAAGAACTGGGAATTAGGATATGTTCCAGGAAATCAAAGTCCAAGAAGCAGGCTAATGAGGACTGAGGAGTAAGCAAATAATATTAATATAATAATAATAAGGGGATTTTTTTGTAACCTGCCTCCATCTCCCCGTAGGGACTCGAGATGGCTTACATATGGCACAATGTGCCTAAAACAACACATAGAATAAACACACAATACAAAATAAAACCTATCTGTATTCCTTTATAAAACGGAATGTTTGTATGTGTGTATGTGTGTATGCGGAGGGCGGAAGGGCGGATATGTGGCAGCTATTTGCATAAAGTCCTTTGATTGGACACCCTCGCCACTCCAAAATTCTAAGGCACCAGGCAGAGGGCATTGATAGCCACTGATTAGCCAGCATCCCAGAATCCAGGCCTCTACATTCAAACAACAGGATTTCTTCCCACTGAGGGGAAAAAATGCACCATCAACATTCCCTCCCCACTTGGCTCTGTGAAAACAAAATGGATTCCTGTATTCTCCTCCCCTCAGCTTTTAGAAAACGGCTGCCTGCCATGCACCCTTTTAAAGTTACCAATAGCAGGCCATAACATTACAGGCCCCAAAATAGAGTTTAGGGCAGGATGGCCGACGAATGATGGGATTTGCATCCCAATTCACTTCCCAGAAAACATTGTAGCCCCTACAAATCCCCTTCTCCCAGATAGGCCCAAAAGAGGCATCCATCTTCCCTCTTCAACACAGTGTCAGAGAAAGGCAGCTTCTGACAGGATCTTTAGAACAGGCACTGTCACTCTACAAGGTAAGGCCCACTTCACTCAAAAACACACAAGAGAAAACAATAAATACCTTTCTCTAATGCCTTTTAATGCTTATATAAATAAGTCTGGCCCAAAGCCCCCTCACCCAGCCTCATTGGACCTTACTGCTAATTCCATGCAGGCCTTTTCCATTTTTTTTTTACTCCTTTCTGTTTTATTATTTATTTATTATTTATTATTTATTATTCGGGTTTCTATGCCGCCGACTCCCTGAGGCTCGCGGCGGCTCACAGGAACCGAAGGTACAACTACACACAAGCAATGCGATAAAACATCTAAGACAATTAAACAGTTAAAACAGCAAAATACAAAACCCCAGGTACAGTTCAGAAATTAGATAGCGTGACACCCCAGGACAGTGGCTAAAGCGGAACATGGGCAGGACCTACTCACCGAAGGCCTGCTTAAACAAATAAGTTTTGCAGGCGCGTCTAAACGGGAGCAGGTCCTTTATAGCCCGCGTTCTCGCCGGAGGGCGTTCCACAGCGTAGGAGCTATAACGGAGAACGCCCTCCGCGAGTAGATGTCAGTTTAGCCGATTTCGCCGAGGGTATCTCTAACAAATTAGCATCCTCGGAGCGTAGTGATCTCGGGGACAGTGTGGGGTGAGTCGGTCCCTCAAGTACGCTGGCCCCAGGCCATGCAAGGCCTTAAAGGTAAGAACCAACACCTTGAAGGAGATCCGGTGCTCGATTGGGAGCCAGTGCAGATCCTGCAAAACAGGTGTGATGTGGCGGCCTGCTGGGGTTCCAGACAGGAGCCGGGCGGCAGTGTTCTGCACCAACTTGAGCTTCGGGTCGCCGACAAAGGAAGGCCAACGTAAAAGCGTTACAGTAATCCAGCCTTGAGATGACCGTAGCTTGGATCACCGTGGCCAGGTCATTCCGGGAGAAATAGGGGGCCAGCCTCCGAGTCTGTCGCAGATGAAAAAAAAGCAACCTTGCTGACCGCGGAGACCTGGGCCTCCATGGTCAGCTGGGAGTCAGATGGACCCCCAGGCTCTTAACGGAAGGCGATGGGCATAGCGCCACACCCGTCCAGGGTCGGAAGCTGAACATCTACACCACCCGAGCGGCCCGACCACAAGATCTCCGTCTTCGCCGGTATACTTTCACAGGCCAGAGCGGATATGTGGCAGCCACTTTCACAGGCCACAGCGACCAGCGCGGGTGATGGACCTGCACCAAACTTGGTACACATAACCCCCTATGACATGACCCACGTATTATGGGATTTGTAGTACTTTCCAAGACTTTGGTTCCCACAGACCACTGAGGCCACCAAAAGGACCAATACAGACCACACTCAGCACACACAGCCCCCATGACCCTCTCGTCCTGGTGCAGTTCGGAGGAGGGTGGACCATGGATGATGGGACTTGAAGTGCCTCTACTCACTTCCCAAGTCCGCTGCAACCCTCATCCAATCACTGATCGAGACCAAACTTGCCATACATAACCCCCATGACTGCCTTCACGTCCTGGTGAGGTTTGGGGGAGGACTGACAATGGATAATGGGATTTGTAGTACTTTTACACCCCTCTGTTCCCACAGACCACTGTGGCCCCCAACAAACACCGAGAAAGTCCACACTTGGCACACAGAGCCCCAGTGACCCACTCTACATCCTACTGAAGTTTGGAGGGGGACAGAACATGGATGATGGGACTTGCAGTACCTTCCCTCACTTCCCAATCCTGCTACAAACCTAATCCAATGACTGATCAACACCAAATCTGGCACACAGAGCTCTCATGACCCACTCTACAGCCTGGTGCAGTTTACTGTGAGACGGACCACGGATGATGGGACTTGAAGTACCTTTACTCACTTCCGAAAAACAATGCATCCCTCATCCATTCACCAATACAGACCAAACTTAGCACACAGAGCCCCCATGACCCAATCTACATCCTACTACACTTTGGGGGGGACGGGACACACAGAGATGATGGGACTTGCACTACCTTCAGTAATTTCATGATACCACTGCAACTCCCAATAATGATGGATCAAGACTAAACTTGGCACACAGAGCCCCCATGACCCACTCTACATCCTGCTGCGCTTCTCAAATAACCCGGGCAGGGCCGGGTCCCCAAGCTAGTAACATATAAAACAAAGTTTAAGTTCAAAACAGCATCCAATAACCTATGGTGAGAACTGTCGTAAAACATGGTCAACTGTAAACAGGAGTAGGGAATAGGTTAGCGCAAATTTTAGCTAATGAACTAGGGCGTGGAACAAAGTTAATTGCAGACCACTGGGACTAGGCATTCTCAAAGGGCTTGTCCAAACATCAAGTCTTCAATTCCTTCTGGAAAGTGGACAGTGTGGGGAGCTGTCTAATCTCCCCAGGGACAGCATTCCAAAGCCGGGGGGTCACCACCGAGGAGACCCTCTCCCTCATCAAAGGACGACCTCCCTGGCAGATCTTAATGCTCATGCAGGAACATAGGGAGGGATGTAGTCACTAAGATAGGCATGGATAGATAGCCGATTAGGGTTTTGTAGGTCAGTGTTTCCCTACCTTTTTTGAGCCATGGCACATTTTTTACATTTGCAAAATCCTGGGGCACACCACCAACCAAAATGACACCAAATGACACTCTAACACAGTAATACATATAGTTAATATGTTTTTAAATGTATTTATACACTGTGTGAAACCTGGGCCTGTTTCGATGAACACAACATAGATATCGTGGCAGGAATGGCAGAAAGACACAAAATTCCCACACAGAACTCCCATAACCAAGAGAAAATGCTATAAGAGTTTGGTGGGCATTGACCTTGAGTTTTGGAGTTGTAGTTCACCTATCTCCAGAGAGCACTGTGGACTCAAACAATGTTGGATCAGGACCAAACTTGGCATGAATACTCAATATGTCCAAATGTGAACACAGATGGAGTTTGGGGAAAATAGGCCTTGACATTTGAGAGTTACAGTTTCTGTAGGGGGGCCTCGAAAGACCAGCAGTCTCCCTCTCACTTAGGTTGTCCCCTCCCTCCCTGTCAGGCTTGAATTAGAGTAGTGGGAAGCAGTAACCCCACTCACCACCTGCGCAGCTCCGCGGGGGTCAGCAGAGTGGCCTGTGTGGGCATCTCAGGGCTGGTGAAGCAGGCAGGAAGGAAGGCGGTGGCGGGCAGGGAGCTGGAGGGAGGCCGAGAGTGGTTTTGCGCGCACCGGGGAGGGGGGGAAGAGGGAGGGGCGGGGCCGGTGCTGGACTGAACCATCCAGCATTAGGCCCGGGGGGAGGGGGCGGAGCCAAGAGGAGGTCTCTACTTGGGAAAAGGGAGGCAGGCCTTCCTAATGCATGGAGAGGGAGAGACCAAGTAGAAAACGGATGGAGAGGGGGGTGTTTGTAATTTTGTGCCTTTATCGAGGTAGGTTTCTTAGGGTTTCTATAGTAGAAACCCTAAGAAACCCCTAGTACAGTAGACTCTCCCCCCTCCCCTCCTGGAGGTTCCAATTTCCCAAGGCACACCTGATGATCGCTCACGGCACACTAGTGTGCCCCGGCACACTGGTTGGGAAACACTGTTGTAAGTGATTACCTGCATTTTGAGTTGGGACTGGAAACTTATTGGCAACCAATGAAGCTGTTTTAATGGGGATGTTGTCTGCTCTCTATAATTAGCTCCAATTAGCAGCCTGGCTGTCAATCTTTGCACCAGTTGCAGTTTCCAGACTGTCTTCAAAGGCAGCCCCACACAGAGTACATTGCAGTAATCCAACCTGGATGTAACTAAGGCGTGGACCACCATGGCCAAGTCAGGCTTCTCGAGGTACAAAATCACAGGAAGAGTATGTTGTTCAGCCTGAAATACAAGATTTCTTCTAATCAATGCTTTCCATACAAGAGAAGTAATTTTCGAGGTGAATCATGCTTCACTATCCAAATAACAACCTGCAATTTGATGCTCGGTGGCTCACTTGTGAGGGGCTGTAAGACACATAAATCTGAAGTTTCAAAAGGGTTAATGAGAACAATAACGGCCTCCTTCCCTCTCCAGTGAATTCCACTTGCCAAGTTTGCCCTCCACATTGGCATCTCCACAAGGACAAGTGCTACCTGTTCCAATCAAAGAACACTCTTAAAAATTGGACCGACAGCCGAGATGACTGTTCTGCAAGGAATGCTCAACTGCCAGTAATCCAAGACATGGAAGATTTGGTAAAGGAAATTACACTAGATTCTTTCTATGTATCCATTCACAAGTTTATCTAAAATATGCTTTGCTGAATTAAACTGAGCTTAGTTCAATGCAAATTACAGGCTTACATTAACAGCAGGAAAGTAGAACTCAATCAGCGTCCATCCTGTTTCCACAGCACCAGGGAAACGTAACCAGTGATGACCAATTTGTAAGCTTAACATATATAATGATAGCTCAATAAGTCTTTTGGATTTAAAGAAAACTTTGTAAAGAATGTCTGTTTTCTTTGGTTCTGCTAGTTAGGATATAAACATTAATTTCATCTGCTCCTACTTATAATCAATGTGAATAGGCCACTTGTTTATCTCCATGCAGTTTGAGGGTGCAAGGATATGTTTGGTTTTTTAAAAAAATCAGGTTGATTAAAGCTATTAATTGGAGGAAAAAGTCTGAATAAAAAATCAGATTGCACAAAATAATGATAAATTTTGTCCAGCCACACATCTTGAATTACTTTTTCTGCAGAGATGTCATGTACTCCTGCAAAGTTGATTTTTAGGGTGCAGTAGCAACAGGGTAAACTATTAGGCCTGTTTTCGAATGGAAAAATGCGTTTCGGAAGTCGATTCGGATATTGGTTTTGCTGTGGTTTCGGATGTGAATCACTCCCAATTTTTAAAGTGATTTTATCGAAAATTGTTTCAGATGTATTCCGATAATCGGAAGTATTCGGAAATGGCATCCGCGATTGTGCAATATGCAAAAATCAGCAGAAGGGAGAGTCAAAACTATGGGGAATCCCGTTTCCATCTGTTTTTGACGGCTAGTAATGAAAAAATTAGCCACTGGTACAAAATATTAAGCACTGTTGACACATTAAGAAACAATTTTAAAAATGGGACATAGAATTAAAATGATATCCAAACCCTTTCCAAGAATGGCGACGGAGCTCTCAGAATGGCAACTCCACTTCCTGTTTGGGGTGCTGCTCTCAATATCGCTTCAATTATCGGAAGCCCGGAAAAAACATCCGAATATTGGGTGTATCCAATTATCGGAAACAGGCCTACAAACTATCTATATTTTATTCCATAAATCATACACTGCCCTGTTGGATGAGATCAAAGTTCTATCTAGACCCACGCATTTCACTCGGTGGCCAAGCAAATACCCGTAGGAAGCCCAGAAACGTGGCATAAGGGCAATAGCACTTATTCATATCCCCTAGTAAAGTGGTGCTCACACTTTTTCAGCATGCGATCTACTCTTAAAGCAACCAAGTCCAAAAGATCTACCTGCCCCCGCCGCCGTGTGCTCCCGCGCACTCCCGCCGCTGCACGTTCTTGCCACCGTGCGTGCTTTTGCTGCTGTTTTCCGCCCCCGCAGCGCTTCTTCCGCCTGCAGGGCATTGCAGGAAGGAGAAAGCATGAGGCGGGGCATCCAGAGGGAGCACTCCACCCTGCC
This sequence comes from Anolis apletophallus, assembly GCA_030556195.1. Taxonomy (NCBI): domain Eukaryota; kingdom Metazoa; phylum Chordata; class Lepidosauria; order Squamata; family Anolidae; genus Anolis; species Anolis apletophallus. The sequence goes on along the minus strand of JARBWK010000107.1, from coordinate 59,701 downwards.
TGTCTCGCCGGCAATGGAGGCTGCACAGCTGCTTCTGGACGAGAGAGATGCAGGGCACTCCCTCCAAAGGCCCCGCCTCATGCTTCCTTCTTCCTGCAATGCCCCGCAGGCGAAAGAAGCACCGCGAGCGAAAGCCAGCAGCAGGAGCGCGCATGCGCCGCACACATGGCAGGCTTACCCCATCCGGCTGGTGAGGCCCGAAGATCACCTGGAAGAGGGCCGAAGATCTACTAGTAGCTCCCGAGCTACCTAATGAGCACCCCTGCCCTAGTAGGTACTTATCTAATCTCCCTCTAGAGATCTATCTGATGGCTTACTGATACTTCATTTGGTATGGATTCAGACACTTGCTTGATGTTTTTCTTAAAAGAAATCTAGTAAAATTGCATGGCAAATGTGTATTGCAACTCTAGTGAGAAGCCCAAGCATTACTTTCTAATACTAGATATTGTTTCTTGCATTAAAGGAGCAGGTGATCCTTTTGCTCAGAAAAGATCTCTCAATAATGCCTGGTAGCAGGTGAGAGTTGGTTAGCATTTCTGAACAGAACAGTGGATTCAATATTAATCGTATTGTTTTTAAATAATAGTAGTTTGTGATCACTCACAGTTTTTCCTGTTTTTTGATATAGGATTTTCTAACAGAAAATGTGCCGGATATGCATTATACCTATTGGATTGGATTTTCCTGGTCATTAGCAATGAAGAAATGGAAATGGGTTACAGGATCCCAGGTCAACCATGCTGTGTGAGTTTATTTTTCATCGTACTTTTGCTTTTGGAAAATACTGAGGTTAGAGCAACTGAAGCATTCGGTTTTGCATGACTCCAGATTAAACTGACAACATTCTCACGAGGAAAATTAAGACAGACATTCAATGAGGTTGGGATGGGCCGAGTAATAGAAAATAGAAATACTAGGAACTCAAAACAGTAGTTCCTGCAAAGCTTGAATTGGACCAGAGATTGGTTCTGGTGGGAACTAGGAAAAGGTGCCAAACCTGGAGGACCCAGAGCTCCTTCTTTCCTTTCTTCTCTAGGTTCAGAGAACAAAATCTTCAGGAAGAAAATTACTGTGGAGCGATAAAAAACAAGAAAACTGTATCTGAAACCTGCAGCGCTGTGTTCAGGTGGATTTGCCAAAAGGACCCCATCTTTATATGACACTGCATGTTGGTGCACAAGATAATAATATGTCATTTTGTTATTTGCTATGCTCACAAAATTCAAAATATGGAAACAGAGGTATTAAACACAATAAGAGTACAATGGTTCTCTATCTCCATGAAATGACTCAGTTTCAAGATACTCAGCTGAAGGGGTTTGCTTTACTTTCTGGAAGGTGCCAAAGGACAGGGTAACAGGATGGTTGCTGGTCAGCTTGTCCACTTTGTGATTCATGAAGGCACAGTTATTTAGCTTTCTGTATTGTTAAAGTAATATCTACAGAGGAAAAAAGTCTTCATTTGAAAACTATGCAGACATCACCTCCTACATCATTGTTTCCCAACCTTTTTTGAGCCGCGGCACATTTTTTACATCTACAAAATCCTGGGGCACACCACTAACCAAAATGACACAAAATGACACTCTAACACAGTAATACATATAGTTAATATGTTTTTAAATGTATATATACACTCAGTGTGAAATCTGGGCCTGTTTCGATGGGCGTTGTAGTTGCTGGGAGTTATAGTTCACATGCAATCAAAGAGCATTCTGAACTCAACCAATGATGGAATGGAATTAAACTTCCCACAAAGAACTCCCATAACCAAGAGAAAATACTATAAGTTTGGTTGGCATTGACCTTGAGTTTTGGAGTTGTAGTTCACCTATATCCAAAGAGCACTGTGGACTCAAACAATGTTGGATCAGGACCAAACTTGGCATGAATACTCAATATGCCCAAATGTGAACACAGATGGCGTTTGGGGGAAATAGACCTTGGCATTTGGGAGTTACAGTTTCTGGGATTTATAGTTCACATACAATCAAAGAGCATTCTCAACCTTGAGACAAGGCCTGCTCCCCTTCCTTCTTCTCACCCTCCCATCGTATGAGTGGGGGGGGGGGGGCTGCAGCACCGCCCGCACTTCCCACCCATTCTTTTATTTGGGTCTCCTCCGCTGCGCTACAAAATGCCGCCGGCGAGAGCGCAACGAGAGGAACCGCCTTGACCCTTCCTAGCCTTGTTCCTATCAGAAAGCAGGAAGCGCCGGCAGCAGAGCACAGCCAACCACTGCCACTCAAAGCGGGCCTGGCTCCGCCTGCGAGCATGCAACTCCCCCCCTCCCCTGCCCTCGCACTGCCTCCTCCTCCTTTGCGCTTAGCGGCCTATAGCCAGCCACCAACAGCTCCTGCAGCAGCCGTGATGGGACTCCTTCGCTTCGCACTCTTCCAGGCTGCCGTCCTCCCTTTCGGCCGACATCCTAGCAATCTTTAAACTGAGGCCTTTGACTATCGCTTGCGTTCGGCACTAAGAAGGGGAAGTAAATAAGATTTGCATAAGGGGAGGGGGGAGCCTCGGGGAAAGGCGTGATGTGCACCTCTTCTTTCCTTCCCTCCTTGTGCATGCCAGAGTGCGCACTCACAAAGCATGCTGGGAGGTTCCAATTTCCCACGGCACACCTGAGGATCGCTCACGGCACAGCGGTTGGGAAACACTGGCCTACATGACTTGTCTACAAACCTTACATATTTATAAGTGTGGGTCCATGAATAGGTATCCTTCAGAAAGAGGTGATTAAAGCAGTGGTGATTGAAAGTGCCACACACAGTTTAAGAAGCCTCTGACAATAATGCTCCCTTTTATATAGTGTTTTTACAGGTTACACCTCTCAGATGTACTTTTCCTTAATTCTGTCTAGCTTGATGTTTCTGAACAGCATTAGCACATAGGGAGAGCTTTAGAAACAGACTTGTAGTACCAGATTGCGCAATGTTTCTGCTATAAATCTTGGAAGAAAACTGGGGCTGAAATGGGGTTCTACTCCAGCTAATCCTCCTGTAGCTCTGTGTTCCTCCCTACAGCAGAGAAGGTAAACAGCACTTGCCTTCAAGATCCCGCATTACACATGCAAGCAATTTCCTGCATTGGCTATCACCATTTTATTTTTAAAAACATGGATATAAGTTTGATAAGAAACAGAAATCTTACAAAAAGTGGAGGTTAGTGAATGGAAAAAATATTTGGTCTCTGGAAAGTTCAGAATTGTTGTTGTTTTTAATTATTTAATTGTACAGGGATTGCCAGGGCTCTTTCTTTCATTTCACCTGTAAATGTTATTAGTTCTGATAGCACGGTGGAAGTGCTCCTTTCTTTTAAGACGCCGAGCAACTGCTATTTTAACTATCCTGGAACCTCTGTGAGAGTGTTCTGCTTAGAGAACCATTTACACATTGTATACATTTTATACTTTTATACTTTTATACTTTTCATCCTTGACACTCCTTTGAGTTTATTGGGGACCATCTGGAGCAGGGGTGGGCAAACTGCGGCCCGGGGGCTGGATGCGACCCTTTGGCTGATTCTATCCGGCCCGCCTAAGGGCCTCTGGCTTGCCTCCCCTGCCTGGCCTCTGCATAAAGATATCCAGAGAAGGGGACTATAAGGAAGCATTATTTTATATTAGTGGTTTTTATTATTATTGTATAATAATTTTATAACAATAATAAAATAATATAATAAATAATATAATATAATGTTATATGATATATTATAATTTCAATATATTATGCTTATATATATATACTATAATATAATAATTATGATATTAATACTAATAATATATGAATATTTCTTGATATATTAATATGTTAATATTAATGATGTGTAATATATAGTAAATATAGTAAGTGAATAAATAAATAAATAATGTAGATTAGCATGTAGTTCCGCCTTTAGGTGCGGCCCTCCATAATATTTTTTGGCTCTCGTGTGGCCCCTTGGAAAAAATAGTTGCCCACCCCTGATCTGGAGGCTATCTGGTCATTCTTGAACATTGGATTGCCAGAGCAGTACGGATCGCAAGGGAATTGCTAGGGAACAAAGCGGCGGGTGGGTAAGGACTGTAGGTGGGGGCAGGCTACAGGCGGTTGCCCAGGGCATCGAAGACAGTCTGTGGTCTAGGCGTTGCTGTGCTCTGTCGGGGTTGTCTCTGCAGCTCCGTCAAGCATCAGGCAACGCTTGTCGGCTGCTGCCAGGACTCCTGGTTGTCTGGTGACTGTAGTTTTACTTATTAGTTCTGAATAAAACATTTGCTGAAACATATTGAACTGTTATTTTTATGAGACAGGAACCTAACCCTATTCTTTCCATATTATTTCTGCCTCTGGTATCACATTTTCTGTTCATAATGTCTAAGAACACATCTGTTTTGCTGAAGTAAATCCTTCAAGTACAAATAATTAAGTGTTTTATCCTTGCAAGAATGACGTACTTAAAATTGTGTTATTTTTATTTTTTAATGTATTTCAATACTTCACTGATTTCATTCTCTAACCAGTAAGAACATCACATATTTATTTATTTATTTATTTATTATTTGGACTTACTAGACTGCCCCTCCCGAGGCTCAGGGCGGTTTCCAACAGATAAAATCACACAATAGTATAAAAACATCATAAAACATTCCTAAAACCATTCAGATAGTATAAAAATGGGTGAAAGAAGGGACAGGGCTCCTGTCTCTTCATGGCTTTTGTCGAAAAGGTGATGCCTGTGAACTGGCTACCCATATATAAAAGGATGAAAAAAATATAAAGAGCAAGTCGGGACTCCAGCCCATTCTGAACATCTCAATGGCAGGACCCATGCATGGGTCACTCCGAGGTTGGACTCATGCAATTGCACAACGACAGCTCTCAGCTGGTTTGCTGTAGATCCAATGTCCTTCTCTTGTACACGTCTTCTCTTGTGAACCTAATCAATAATACAACATTGAAATGAATTGTAAATGAAAGGATTCATCTTAGTTTACATGGCAGAAATGGTAACCTCACACATTATTTTATTATTTATTTTATTTATTTGGACTTGTACACCGCCACTCCCAGAGGCTCGGGGCGGTTTACAACATAATTCAAAAAAACAAATAATGGGCAAAACATACATATAATAGTCAGTAAAACAGCAAATAAAAACACAGCTAAAATCACAAGCTTTCGAAGGCCTGTCTGAACAAGTGTGTCTTGCAGGCCCTCGGGAAAGTGACCAAATTTCGGAGAGCCCGCGTCTCCGATGGCAACGTATTCCAAAGAGCCAGGGCAATGATTGAAAATGCCCTGCGCCTTGTCAAAGTCAGGTGGAAAGACTTCACACTACAGATGTCTAAAAGATTCTGGTCTTCTGGACGAAGTGATCTCAGAGGGTTATATGGAATCAGGCGATCCCGTAGGTACACTGGCCCCAGACATCTGAATGCCAGAACAATACTGACACTATCTCCAACTAATTAAGAGATCAATGAACAAAAGGCCTGATACTCCCAACCTATGTCACTACGTGTCTGGTTTCTGACCTGTGATCTTTCTTGCTGGTCCCATGGTCATTCAAAGGCTGGACTCAAGTGGTGACACACTGACAGCTCTCAGCTGGTTTGCTGCAGATCCGGTGTTCTTCTCTTGTGCACTTCTTCTCTTGTGAACCTAAACAATAATAGAACATTGAAACAAAATGTATTTGAAAGGATTAATCTGAAATTGCACAGCTGAAACTAAAACACATCTGAATTGCAAGGCAATATTGATGCTATTGTAACCGATTAAGAGATAAATGATCAAAAGGTCTGATACCACATGCCATGACACTACTTAGCGTGGTTTCTGACCTCTGACATTTCTTGCTGGACCCATGGTCATTCAAAAGCTGGACTCAGGCGGTGACACAGTGACAGCGCTCAGCTGGTTTGCTGCAGATCCAGTGTTCTTCTCTTGAGCAGCTGGAGCTGGCGATAGCTTAGTGGTTCATATATGCACACCTTCCTCGGCCCTAAACTGTAGTCCTAAACAATAATACAACTCTGAAACAAAAAGTATCTAAAAATATAAACCCCAATTTGCATCACAAAATGTAATCCCCCACAAGGCAAAAATGATGCTGTTTGCAACTAATCAGAAACCCCCAGATTATTTTAGAAGGCCTGATATTCTCTTGTCACAATACCGCACTGTGGTTTCCGACCTTCAATCTTTCTGTCTGGAACTATACAGAAAAAAGGCTCACCATTCATGGAAAATGGTACCATTGATCCATCTCCAAAGCTGGTCTGGATTATCCCTTCTCAGACCAATCCAATGGTCAGGAGGACTTTTATAACGTAAGAGAAAATTCTTGAAAAGTAAAAAAAAGAAAAGAAATACATTATCAATTCCAAATTGTGATGTATGTTGATATTGGATTATCTACCATTGTTTATTTGTCTTATAGAAATTGTGGACGCTATTATGATACATTACAAGCCTTGAGAAAGCGATTTCCTTGAAACGGTTTTCTGGCTGCTAATGTGAGCATTTGCATGCCGTCGGCTTTGTATTTTATTTTATGGCTTTGTATTTCACCCGAGGAGACGCCCATTTTGTGATCTCCGCGTCCTAGGAATTTTTCCTTTTGGAGCTCCTGTCTCCGCGACCAGGACTGCCTGCACTGGATTAGTGCATTCTGCTGTGGACTCTTGTGTTTCCATTACCGGATTATCCACCATCATTGGATTGTATGGACTTCCGTAACTCACGGACCTCTCATATAGAGACTCTGGGATTCATTCTGGTTTGGATGTATATACGATCTTTGTGTATTGCATAACACAACCGTATGTATACTGCATATTGCACATGTATGTATGCTTTCCTTGTTATTATCCACAGACAGAATATATGATATCTCAGCCTGGTACATATACTAAGTGTTTTTTCACCTGTGTTTTGGGTTGAACTGGATAGCCCATGAGGTCTCTTCCAACTCTATGATTTTATGAAAGAACCACAATTGATTGAAATTACACCTTCCCAAGAGTTTTCACCAGAAACTACAAGACCATAGTCCCTTTTCCCCTTCGGCTCTTAAAAAGACTGCCTTGTTTTTATTTCTAGCAAGCAATTTTGGGCTTGGATGAGAAATAGGGTTTTGCCTATCTAGATAATGTCAGCAATTACATGGTGCATTTAAAAAAATAGATTTGGGATCAATTCATCTGTGCCAGACTTGCTACCATTTCTCATTTTTGTGTGATCTTATGCCACCATAATATCATGTGGAGAGATGTCAGGATGGACCAGGCTAAAGAAAGAAGAAGCCCTGAGTTGCCAGTTGTCCTCGTACAAAATGTGCACAACTTTCTATGTATGACAAAATGAAACAAGACAAAAAGCAGGATCAAATTTGAGTGAGGGACATAAAGAAGGCAATAGATTCTTAACCTTTTACCCTATGAGGAGTGGCTTAAAAAGCAGGGCATGTTTAGCCTGCAGAAGAGAAGTCTGAGGGGAGACATGATGAGGGCCATGTATAAAGATGTGAGGGGAAATCATAGGGAGGAGGGAGCAGGTCTGTTTTCTGCTGCCCTGGAGACAAGGACGCAGAACAATGGCTTCAAACTACAGGAAAGGAGATTCCATCTGAACCTTAGGAAGAACTTCCTAACTGTAAGAAGTGCTGTTCATCAGTGGAACTCTCTGCCCCGGAATGTTGCGGAGGCTCCTTTGGAGGCTTTTGCACAGAGGATGGATGGCCATCTGTCGTGGGTGCTTTTAATGTGATTTTCCTGCTCCTTGGCAGGGACTTGGGCAGGATGGCCCACGAGGTCTCCTCCAACTCTGGGATTCTATGATTCTATGTATGTAAATCCCCCCCTCTCTGCACTATTGCTTTCCATCCACCAGGCAATTGAAGATAGCATTTTTGCTAAGGGATGAAGATGAAATCAAATTCTTTCCCTCTTCTTTCATTTGCAGCTACTTGCTCTTTTGCTTTTGCTCCATTAAAAAAAAAAACAGGAGAAATATATTTCTAATAGAACACATGAAGGTACAAAGAGAATTTCTAACCTGTACTATTCACAAACAAAAATGATTATTTCCTGAATATGGAAACAAAAACATATTCACTTTTTATAAGGACAAAGTTGTAAAAGAGATGGGCCACATATAGTTCATGACCAGTAGGTGATGAGTTCGAGGCCTGCCCGGGTCGAGGTGGGTGCTCGACCTCAAGTGTAGCCTGCTGTCGACCTTTCAGCCAGAAAGACAGTTGCATTTGTCAAGTAGGAGGTAAAGGTACCACTTTAAAGTGGGGAGGCAAATTTTGACTGATTTATGAGGCCATTAAAGAACTCCAGGAATCGCTGAGGAATGCGGAAGGAACAACAAAGGGACGCTGGAAAACGCTGAGAGATGAGGAGTGCGTCAGATCCCCCTGGTGGCCAGAAGTTTGTCTCTGTTCGTCTATGTGTCGTATGTTCATCTATATGTCATATGTTGAATTGCAGGGATTGTCTGCAAGTATGTGTACTGTAACCCGCTCTGAGTCCCCTTCGGGGTGAGAAGAGCGGAATATAAATAAAGTAAATAAATAAATAAATAAATAGGAGACATGTGACTCAATTTTTTTAAGTGGTCATACTGTACTTTCCATTTATGAAAAAAAGATTTTAAAACATTTTGCAATATGGGTTAAGTATTCCTTATCTGAAATGCCTAGGACCAAAGTATTCTGGATTTTAGATTATCTGTATTTCAGATATGTACATAATGAGATTGGACAGAATTAAAATGTATACACAATATATTTAATAATTCTGTATATGAAATAAAGTTTATGTAAACTGAATAATCAGAAACCAAATGTGATATGAGCTCATGCCATGTGGACCATTTTGCAGTATTTTGGATTTAGGAATTCTGGATAAAGGGAGCTCATGTATAATAAAAAACCTTCCACACAAAACCTATTGATAAAATTGAAAAATAAAATTTTGATTTCTTTAGCAAGGGAATCAAATTGATTCTTCCTAAACATGTTTTGGTGACGCAATGCTTGATAATGAAATACACTGCCTCACAGTGTGGCGGAGTCTCTTTCTTTGGAGGTTTTTAAATACAGGCTGGATGGTCACCTGTCGGGAGTGCTCTGATTGTTTTTTCCTACATGGCAGGGGGTTGAACTGGATGGCCTTTTGATCACATCCAAGTCTATGATTCTATATGAATAACACAGTAATGGTTGTTACACCGAGAACTGGGAAGCCCTGGCCCTTGAGTGTTGTAACTGGAGGTCAGCTGTGATCAACAGTGCTGTGGAATTTGAAGTGGCACAAATAGAGAGTGAAAGAGAAAAACATGTCAAGAGAAAGGCATGCCAAGCCAACCCTTGTAGAGACCACCTTCCATCTGGAAACTGATGTCGTCACTGCGGAAGAACATGTAGATCAGGAACAGGTCTCTACAGTCACCAGCAGACCCACCACCAAGACCCTACACTTGGAAGGCAATCATACTTGCCTACAAAGGATTGCTGCTGATGAGGATGAATGGGTCTCAACTCCTGAACTCACCATCTCCTTTTGGGAATCAATCACAGCCAGAGAGGCATTGTGAGAGGAACAATAGAGGCTACTAGATGTCCAGTTTCCTTCATCCTCTGAAAAGTAGTAGCATTTTCTTTGGAACTCAATCCAGCCATTTGGACAAGGATCCCCAAGGGTGGTAAGAAGAGCTTCTTCTCTTTTATCTCTTCTCACTGGTGTTAATATTCATATATATAATTGGTTAGGATTAACAATTTACAAACTGACATCCAATAATTCAATAGTTAGTTAATTTATATTAGATATATCAATAATAATGTTTGCTTAATCTATGTAACATTATTTTTAATCTGTTCTAACCTTCCACCCCTTAGAGGACAAATTTTCAGAGCATCATTTATTTGGCTCATTGTAATGTTTTAAAATTATAGACGTATATTACTGTGCAGTGCAACTTCTGTATTCACAAGAGATACATTCTGACACACACACACACACACAAACATTGTGGATACCGGAAACTGTGGATAGTAGCACACCTATATTTTGATTATACAGTAGAGTCTTGCTTATCCAACATAAACAGGCCGGCAGAATGTTGGATAAGTGAAAATGATGGATAATAAGGAGAAATTAAGGAAATACCTATTAAACAATGAATTACGTTATGATTTTAAAAATTAAGCACTAAAACATGTTTTACAACAAATTGACAAAAAAAAGCTGTTCAACATATGGTAACGTTATGTAGTAATTACTCTAGTCCAGGGCTGTCCAACAGGCGGCCCTGGGGCCGTACATGGCCCCCGAGCCCCTTCCCTCCGGCCCCCTAACTTGTTTTAATAAAATACAAATAAAAAATAAAAAACAAAATAAAAAAATACCTACTTCTGGGTTTAGGCAAGCATTGCGAGACTACGCCATCCTCCTCCTGTGGAGGGCCCTCGCTTCCCGCCCCACGGATGGGAGAGCCGCCGCGCCCCGCCTGAGCTTGGCCTCGGCTCCAGCGGGGGTCTTCGGGGACGACAGCGGCATTGGCGCTTCGGGCCTGTGGTGGGGCTCCCGCAGTATGGGTAAGGAAGGGCCTGGCTCGAATCAATCAATCTAAAAACAGTGGGACGTTGGGTGAGGGGGGGAAGGGTCCCTCTGCGGCGGTTCCTTCCCCTCCTTCGCGCCCCCTCCCCCTTGTTGTGCTGCTTTCCCACGCGTGCAGGGCGTTCAGGGAGGGAGGGAGCTCTTTGGGCCTCCTCCACCCGCCTCTGGGAAAGGAGGCCCCATCAAGCCCTGCGACGGCATTGAGGTGTTTGGGTTTTTTTTTGGTGTGTCCCAATTTGAGTGTGGACTCAAATAACTCAAAGGTATTAGGAAACATTCCCCCAAATCCACCAGTGTTCCCATTTGGGTATATTGAGTATTCATGCCAAGTTTGGTCCAGATCCATCATTATTTGAGTCCACAGTGCTCTCTGGATGGAGGTGAACTACAACTCCACAACTCAAGGTCAATTGTAAGTAAATTGGAGCTGGGGAGGGGGCGGAGCCGGGGAGGGGCGGAGCCAGGGGTGGAGGCAGACCCGTCGCCCCCCCAGGTGATCAGTGACCGGAATTCCGGCCCTTGGGCCCGTAGAAGTTGGACAGCCCTGCTCTAGTCTATTTACAAATTTAGAATCAAAACGCTGCATTGAAACAGCTGTGGATCTGGGCGGGAGGCAGACTGCATTGGATAATGCAGAACATTGGATGAGTGAAGGTTGGATAAGCAAGACTTCTAATGTACCTAGACTGGAAGCATACACTGAAAGATTGGGAGAGGCCCACAAACACTTCTGTGGGGAGGGTGGAAACTATAGGTATTAAATCGGTGGATAAGGGGATTTACTTTATATACTCGTAATACCAAAACCTATAAGGAATGGCCTAAATGAGTTTTATAATATCTCATGGGAACTATGATAGACAGGCTGTAGCAATTCAAACTTGAGTAAGGTTATGTTAGGCAGAACCAAAATTTAATAAATCTAATCAGCAACATTCAAGATTTTTAAATAGTGAGAATCTTTGGAGTTCTAAAATAAAATGATAGGAAGTACATAGTTATAAGATCTTTGGAGCTCTTCACTCACCAGATGATGTGATGATGAGAATAAGATTAAGAATCATGCTCCCAACCATCACACACAAAATTGCTCTGTTTACATTGGATCGCTTTTTAATTTTGAGACATAAGGAGCTGGTCCAAGCAGATCCTAGAAATACATGATAAGAAGTGTGAGGTTTTTATCCAAAATTAATCTGTTCTTCTCAAAATAAGACATCAATGAAAGGACTTATTTATTTATTTATTATTTAAAACTTTTATATCCCGATCTTTTCACCTCCGTAGAGGGACTCAGACTGGATTACAGCAAGAATTCAATGCCACTAATACATATTAAAAACATCCTACAACAATACAAGATTAAAAGACGTATAGGTAAAATACATATAAGCTAAATTGCCAAAATAAAATCATGTTCAACTCAGTCCGCATATGCGGTCACTCACTTTGGTCCATAACCAGTCTCAGTAATTATTCTGGGAATGCATCATTCCAAAGCCAGGATTTCACTAGCCTCCTAAAGGACAAGAGGGAGTGGGTTGATCTGACCTTGCTCGGGTGAGAGTTCCATAGCCGAGGGGCCACCACAGAGAAGGTCCTGTCTCTCGTTCCCACCAGACGCGCTTGCGAAGGTGGCAGGACCGAGAGTAAAGCCTCTCCGGATGATCTTAGCATTCTTGATGGTTCATAGGGGAGAATACATTTGGACAGGTAAACTGGGCCAGAACCATATAGGGATTCGGTTCTGGAATCCCTTACGGAAGAGATGCATTTGTTTTATGATCGGGGTTATAAATTTTTTAAAAATTGACCTTGCTTCTATGTCTTCAAAAGCCACAAATGACAAAATTCAAGTTCCAAGACACCGAGACAGATGTTCTGGGAAGAACAAATGAAGCGGCTTACCCCATACGTGCCCAGAAGATCACTGCGTTCAGAGGGTCTTAACATGCTTGAGGTCCCAGGTTTGAAGCTCTATAGGCTTTCCAGCACACGGCAGAGAGCGTTCTCAGTGGCGGCACCAGTCCTGTGGAACTCGCTGCCGGCCGAGACGCGGGCCCTACGGGACCTGATGGCCTTTCGTAGGTCTTGCAAGACCTGGCTGTTCAGGCAAGCATTTGGTGACTGATTGGTGCTTGAATTAATAACCTCCCGCCTAGCCGTGCTATTACTGTCCTCTGTCACAAATCAGCCTTGTCCTGATTCATGTGATTTTATGTGAATGTAATTGGTTAGGATTGTTTTATGGTGTTTTATGATGTTTTAAATTTTTATGTGTTTTTATATGTTTGGAAACCACCCAGAGCCTCAGGAAGGGCGGTTTAGTAAATCGAAACAATAAATAAATAAATAAACAAACAAATAAATAAAGGGCAAAATGGCCATAGCTTTTCTGCGGACTTTTAGTCCCTAGTATCCATACAACTGTTCATACGACAGCTGGGACCAATGCAGATACGCATTAAATTTTAGCCTGGTTCCTTTTCATTTGAGATCATTTTCCTATGCCATCAGAGGTCTCTTCTATTTATTTATTTATTTATTTATTTATTTGTTCCATCTTGTATTCCGCCCCTCCCTGCAGGCTCGGGGCGGATAACATCATAAAATTCGGCAGGCATGTACATCCATGTCGCCATACAATAAAATGCAACATAAAACATACAATAAAACAAAATACAATAGGTCCCGAGATTAAAATTATGTACATGCCATGGCATTCCCTGAACCAGGGTGCTGATTAAGAAGATGAGTACATTCGGCTTACTCGCCTAGCCGAAGGCCAGTCTGAACAGGGCGGTCTTACAAGCCCTGCGGAACGGGATGAGCTCCGTGACAGCTCGGACGTCGTCAGGAGAGAGTTCCAGAGTACCGGAGCCGCCACAGAGAAAGCCCTTTGCCTGGTAGCAGACAGGTGACAGGCGCGGACCGATGGAATCAGGAGCAAATTCGACTCCTCAGAACGTAGTGATCTCGGGGAAATGTATGGGGCAAGGCGGTCCCTCAGGTACGCAGGCCCTAGGCCGTGTAGAGCCTTAAAGGTTAACACCAACACCTTGAAGGCAATTCGGTACTCAATAGGCAGCCAGTGCAGCTGCCGGAGGATGGGCGTGATGTGCTCCCTTACCGACGTTCCCGTCAGCAGCGAGCAGCGGCATTCTGCTCTAGCTTGAGTTTCAGAACTGTCGCCAAGTGAAGGCCTACGTAGAGGTCGTTACAGTATTCTAATCTCGAGATGACCGTCGCTTGGATCACCGTGGACAGGTCGTCCCTGGAAAGGTAGGGTGCCAGTCGCCTAGCCTGTCGTAGGTGGAAAAATGACGCCCTGCTGGCCGCGGAGACCTGGGTCTCCATGGTCAGCAGGGGGTCCAGGTGGACACCTAGGCTCTTAACAACAGGCGACGGGCTAAGCCGTTCGCCGTCCAGGGTAGGCAACCGGCACTCATCCCACCCAGGTCGACCAGGCCACAAGATCTCCGTCTTCGACGGGTTCACCTTCAGCCGGCTAGCCCGCGGCCAACCAGTCACGGCCTCTAGGCACTGATGGAAACAATCGGGTACGGTGTCCGGCCTGCCGTCCATTCTCAGCAGAAGCTGGGTGTCATCAGCGTACTGATAACACTCCAGACCAAAGTCGCGGGCCAGCTGGGCCAGGGGGCGCATGTACACGTTAAATAATAAGGGGGAGAGGATGGCCCCCTGGGGGACCCCACAGTCAAGTGGGAATCTCCCAGAGACCTCCCCGCCCCCTCCACACATTGTCCCCGGTCCCGGAGGAAGGAGGCCACCCATTTAAGGGCGGTCCCCCCGACCCCGGAGCCGGCTAAACGGTGGGTTAACAGTGCGTGATCTACAGTGTCGAAAGCTGCCGTCAGATCTAACAAGACGAGCAGTGCCGATCCACCCTGGTCCAAGCACGGTCTCCGTCCCGTGCCCAATACGGAAGCCGGACTGGAAGGGATCAAGTCCAGCTGTGTCTTCCAAGAACTGCTGCAGCTGATCCACTGCTGCCCTCTCAATCACCTTGCCTAAGAAAGGCAGGTTGGAAACTGGCCGGTAATTGGAGGGAGCCGAAGGATCTAAATTCGGCTTCTTCAGCAGCGGTCTCACCATTGCCTCTTTCAGTCCCCCCCGGGAAGACTCCTTGCTCAAGGGAGCTATTTATGATCGTGCCCAGGGGGCTCGTAGCCCCCCGACACGCTCTAACAAGCCAGGAGGGGCACGGGTCGAGGGAGCATGTAGTTGGTCTAGCTGCAGCTAGTAACTTGTCGACAGCTGCTGCGTCCAGCAATTGGAAACGGGTGAAGGTGGGCCCGCCGAGTGGCGGCGGAGTCTCGAGTTCACTAACTGTATCAAACGTGGCCAGAATGTCCCGGCGGAGAGTTGAAATCTTGTCAGCGAAATAGCTCTGGAAAACCTCAGCTGTTGGTGCCAAACCCCTATCATTTGGGACAGTTGGGATTGCTGTCAAAGACCGAATTATCCTAAACAATTGCGCTGGGCGTGAGCTGGCCGACTCTATCAAGGAAGAGTAGTAGACCTTTTTAGCTTCCTTGATAGCTTGCTCATAAACCTCTTTGAACTGTTTATAAGCCGATTTCGACGCTTCGTCACGGAGATTCCGCCACACGTCCTCTAACTGTCTCCTCCTCCACTTCATCGCCCGCAGCTCCTCGGTAAACCAAGGCGAGCGATTTCTGCGGGGGAGGAGAGAGCGCCTGGGGGCGATCTCGTCCAGGGCCGCAGAGAGACTGGTATTCCAGTGTTCCACCTGCCCATCGACTGAGTCGCTGGGAAGTTCCCATTCCCTTAGAGCATTCAGGAACCTAGTGGGTTCCATAAGTCTCTTCGGGCGAACCAGAATAGGTTCGGCACCCTTACCGAGAGGGGAGGTCACCCCCAGCTGAACTTCCAGGACTCTGTGATCCGACCATGGAACCTCCATTATGGAGGCTAGGGTCACGCTAATTCCGGCGGCGAAGATCAAATCCAGGGTGTGCCCGGCCTGATGCGTGGGACCGGTCTTACAGAGTGAGAGTCCTAGTGCCTCCATGGTAGACACCAGGTCCACGGCTGCCGTTGAGGGGGTATCGGCGTGGACATTGAAATCCCCCAAGACAATAAGCTTAGGGAACCTCAAACCGCCATCAAATCCAGATTATCTGCTTTGAACTGGATTATATGGCAGTGTAGACTCATATAATTAGGTTCAAAGCAGATAATCTGGATTATATGGCAGTGTAGAAGGGGACCAGCTGAGTGACCTTTAAAGAGCAATTTCAAGGCAACTGATCCAAGCATGTAATGTCTCTTGGGCCACCATATCTCTCAGAAGAGAGCGCCTCCTACTTCCCTCCTCCCTCCCTTGCCTTTCTGTTGGCCTCACCCTGTCAAAAATGTACCCCATTCGCATAACTCACCATCTTTAGAGTCCTCTACCATTGGAAGAGATTTTTCTATTTTGATGTTTTTATTCATTACTCCATCCTCTTTCACAAGTGAATCCAAAGGACAACCAGGTTGCCACACTTCTTTCCATTTGTGAATTTTAACCAGCTTTTTGCTCTCAGCCAAATTAATTTACAGATGTCAGGTAATTATTTTACTCACGTGATGTGATCAGAGAAAACACACCATAAGTACCATTTATTCATGCACTTGAGTCTCTGTCTTGATCCAGCCAAACTAGGCTGCCTGTATTGGGCATCTATGCGATAGAAAATGATCCTTGGGTCTCTTCTTATGTTAGTAGCAATGTTAACAGTGCTGCTCCAGGCGCTGAAGTATCTGTCTGGCTTTACGGCAACACACTTTCACCTTGAGGTCAGGATTCAGGATTGATCTGTGGAAAAGAATTACAACGTAAAAATAGTACCATCTTTCCAAGTGGCTTAATAATTTTCTAAACTATTATTTCCATACACATCTTTCCATCAGTTAAGTGATCTTAACAGCTTCAAACAATATAATTTCAACATCTTTTCATGGTCCCACTGATTAAAAGACGAGACAACCATTTCTATATGTACTGTAAGAGACTTGTATCTGCATGGAATACATTGGGTGAAGTATGGGTCTCCAACCTGTCAGACAATGCAAATCACATTAACATTTTCAGTTATGCTCACGAGCCATTAAGCTGCATTACAGTATCAAGATTTTTCCTGGCAGCGGAAAAATCATCCAATAATTTTAAATGTATTTTAGATTGATTAGTTTTTATCTATATTGTAGGTTTGATTGATATGGGGATTGATTGTGTTTTATCTACGATGTATGTTTTGATTAGTTTATTATTCATTTATTTATTTATTTCATATACTTGTACCCTGCCCTTCTCACCCCCAAGGGGGGACTCAGGGCGGCCTCACAGCAGCACCCTTGGGTGTCATCATAATAATAAAAGCAATCAACAAATTCATTAAAAAATATTTTTTTACAAATGTAAAAAAATGTTGCAACTAGAATTTAGGATGAGACCGGAACTGTACCTGATAGGGATAATAGAGGAAGAAACATTCTCAAATGACAATATAGAAAAACTTTTTGTGTTTCTCACAATAGCAGCAAGAATGGTGTTCGCAAAGCTGTGGAAACAAAACCTCCTACCCACAAAAGAGCAGTGGCTAGCCAAAATTATGGACATAAAGGACATGGATGAATTAACTTACTGGTTACGACAGAATAGTGGCAAAGGTGTTATAAAGACAGATTGGACCTTGATTGAGGAATATATAAAAAATGTGAAATAAGGAAAGAAGCACTGTCAGTAATTGAATAGATAAAGAAGAGCACCGGGAACGTCTCGTGTGATATAAAGAAAATTTTGATGAATATGTATAATTAGTGTGGAATGAGAATGTAAGTCAACATACCCTTTTGTTTCTTTTCCTTCCCCCATTCCCTACCTACCCTTTCCTCATTGTGATGATGTATGTGTTATAAATATAAAAACTGTCAATAAAAACATTTTAAAAAAACAAAAAAACAAATTCATTAAAACAAAACATTAAATAAACAGTTGTTAAAACATGCCAATTAAAATAAGGGTCCAGGTCAGTTCATTGTCACTTCGAAATTGCTTATGTCTTCTTCATACAAGCCGCTATTCAATGGTCAAATGCAAGGTCCCACAGCCAAGTATTGAGTTTCCTTCTAAAGGACAGGAGAGAGGTTATTTGTCATTGTAATTGATGTATCTGCATATATAGGATTTGATTTTACTTTTATCTATTTCGGAGCCCCCCGTAGTGCAGTGAGTTAAACCGCTGAGCTGCTGAACTTGCTGACTGAAAGGTTGGAGGTTCAAATCTGGGGAGTGCGGTGAGCTCCCAGTTAGCCCCAGCTTCTGCCAACCTAGCAGTTCAAAAACATGCAAATATGAGTAGATCAATAGGTACTGCTCCAGTGGGAAGGTAACCACGCTCCATGCAGTCATGTTGGCCACATGACCTTAGACAATGCTGGCTCTTTGGCTTAGAAATTGAGATGAGCACCACCCCCCAGAGTCGGACATGACTAGACTTACTACCAGGGGAAATCTTTACCTTTACCTTATCTGTTTTTTGTTTATTGTGTATTATCGCATATAAACAATAAACAAAAAAACATATGGCAAAGATTTTTTTTATTGTTTATTATCGCATTGGGTCTGAAACATGGGCCACCTATCGCCAACACCTACAACTCCTCGAACGCTTTCATCAGTGCTGTCTTCGCACAATCCTAAATGTACACTGGACTGACTATGTGACAAATGTTGCTGTCCTTGAGCAAGCAGGGATCACCAGCGTTGAGGCCATGCTACTGAGAACTCAGCTGCGCTGGGCAGGGCACATCTCTAGGATGGAGGACCACCGCCTCCCAATGATACTACTATACGGTGAACTCGCCACGGGTCAGCGCAAGAAAGGCGCCCCCCCCCAAAAGAGATATAAGGACTCCCTGAACCAGCATCTCAGGCTCGGCCAGATTGATCATCAACAATGGTCCACCCTGGCCTCACATCAGGAGGCATGGAGACGCACTATCCACAATACTGCAGCCTCTTTCGAGAACTCACACCGCATGTGTCCCGAAGAGAAACGACAACGCAGAAAGAACCACAACTTGGAAACAACATCACCCAAGGAGACTTTCCACTGTGCTTCCTGCAACCGGACCTGCCTATCTCGGATTGGCCTTTTTAGTCATCAGCGCGCTTGTAGAAAGCGTGGGATGAGTCCTTCCTGAATCTTAGTTCGTGAAGAAAAGCCAAGAAGATTATCGCATTGAATGGAGCCTCTGGTGGCACAGTGGATTAAATCGCTGAGGTGCAGAACTTACTGACGGAAAGGTTTGCAGTTCAAACCTGGGGAGTGGGGTGAGCTCCCGCTGTTTGCCCAGCTTCTGTCAACCTAGTTTGAAAACATGTAAATGTGAGTAGATCAATAGGTACCGCTCTGAGGAGGGAATGGCACTCCAACAGTCATGTTGGTCACATGACCTAGGAGGCGTAAATAGTCAATGCTGGCTCTTCAGCTTAGAAATTGAGATGAGCACTACCCCCCAGAGTTGGAAAGGACTAGACAATGTCAGGGCAAACCTTTATCTTTACCTATGGCATGGGATGTTTGCTATTTTTGCTGGAAACCTCCCTCCGATGAGAAAGGGTAGGTGATAAAGTATTACTAGCTGATCCCGGCACGCGTTGCTGTGCCCTATTTAGGAGATGTGAGTATGTATGTGTGTGTGTATGTTTGTGTGTGTCTGAGTATGTATATGTGTGTGTGTATGTATGTGTGTGTGTCTGAGTATGTATATGTGTTTGTGTGTGTATGTTTGTGTGTGTGTATGTATGTGTGTGTCTGAGTATGTATATGTGTTTGTGTATGTATGTGTGTGTCTGTGTATGTATATGTGTTTGTGTATGTATGTGTATGTTTGTGTATGTATATGTGTTTGTGTATGTATGTGTGTGTATGTATGTGTAGGTATATGTGTGTGTTTATGTTTGTGTGTGTGTCTTTGTATGTATGTGTGTGTATGTATGTGTGCTTGTGTATGTATGTGTGTGTGTGTGTATATGTATGTATGTGTGTGTGTGTATGTATGTGTCTGTGTATGTATGTGTGGGTATGTATGTGTGTGTCTTTGTATGTATGTGTGTGAATGTATGTGTGCTTGTGTATGTATGTGTGTGTGTCTGTATATGTGTGTGTGTCTGTATGTGTGTGTCTGTGTATGTATATGTGTGTATGTATGTGTAGGTATATGTGTGTGTATGTGTGTGTGTGTGTGTGTGTATGTATGTGTGTGTGTGTGTGTGTATGTGTGTGTGTCTGTGTATGTATGTGTGGGTATGAAGCCGGCAAGGAGGAGGTGGAGAGGGAGCGATCATTTCCTGCGCCTCCTCCTCGCCAGCTCCGTGATCGCCAGGCCTTCTCCTCCGGCCGGTTCTTTCTGTATCCCGGCAGAGGAGGGGGGGGTTGCCCTTTTCCCGGGCTCCTCTCTGTCCTCTTTGCCCCGCCGTCCTCCCTTGATTTAAGGCAGGAGGGCAGGGATAGGAGGAGAGAGGTGCCCGGGAAAAGGGCAACCCCCCCCCCCCTCTGCCGGGATACAGAAAGAACCGGCCGGAGGAGAAGGCCTGGCAATCACGGAGCTGGCGAGGAGGAGGAGGCGAGGAAGTGCCGCGAGGGATGGATGATGGCTCCCTCTTCTCGTTCTCCTTCCTGCCTTCGTGGTTGCCAGGGCCTTCCTCTTCCGGCCGGTTCTTTCTACATCCCGGCAGAGGGGGGGGGGGAAGGTTGCCCTTTTCCCGGGCACCTCTCTCTCCTCGTCGCCCTGCCGTCCTCCCTTGATGTAAGGAAGGAGGGCAGGGAGAGGAGGAGAGAGAGGTGCCCGCAAAGAGGGTAACCTTCCCCCCTCCTCTGCCGGGATGAAGAAAGAACCGGCCGGAGCGAGGAAGGCCCTGGCAACCACGGCCGGTAAGGAGGAGGGAGCGATCGTTCGTCCCTCGCTGCACTTTCCGGCGCCTCCTCCTCCTCGCCAGGAGCGGCAGGGACCGGGGGACGGGGGGCGAGCAGCGAGGGGAGTAGGGGGGACTGGCGCCGCCCGCGACCCGTCTCCATGAGGCGGCGGAGGAGGCGGGGTTGGGCGCCGCCGGTGGGGTGGTGAAGGTGCCGGTGTGTGGGGAGAGAGGGGGACGGGATGGGTTGGGGGGGTGGATGGGTTGGGGGTTGGGGGGGGAATCGGAGTGCACAGTGTGCGTGTGTGATTGCTCTCCCTCTGTCCTGCGTTGTGAGGGGGGGAGGCGCCTGCGCGATGGCTCCTCTGTCCTGCGCTCGTGGCCAGCGCAGAACGGGAGTCAATGGGCGGGTTTTGGGGGCTGATTTTGGGGGGGTTGGAAGGTAGGGAGGTGGGTTTTTTTGTGCCACGATTGTACCCTGTGGCCTGGGGGAATGTGTTGGGTGGGTTTTGTGGTTGGGGGCCCTTCAGTTTTCCCATAAGCGTCAAAAAACGGACTCTCTCTTTTTATATATATAGATTATTATTATTATCCCCCAGTGGCGCAGTGGGTTAAACCCTTGTGCCAGCAGGATTGCTGACCGAGAGGTCAGCGATTTGAATCTGGGGAGAATGATTGAGTTCCCGTTTGTCAGCTCCAGTTTATCATGCGGGAACATGAAAAACGTCTCCCACGGGATGGTAATATATAATGATAATAATAAGAATTTAAGTTTTATACCCCGCCTCCATCTCCCCGAAGGGACTTGGGGCGGCTTACATAAGGCTACGTCCAATCACAGAGTTAAAAACATAGCTCTGATAGTATGATAGCTGGGTCTGGAAGCTCTGAGTGTTACGCACATTCCGCAAAGGCGGTTGTGAATAAGGGAAGGGACCACTTGGTTGAGAGAGGAGGCGAAGTGAGAGTGGGGAGAGCGGCACACTGAGGGTGGGAATATACTTAGTAGTTGCATTTGGTGGAAGTATAGAAAGGAGGGGAGGGTTAGGATACGGTTTAGGGTAAGGTTAAGGGTTAGGCTTAGGGTAAGGTTTAGAGCAGTGGTTCCCAAACTTTTTTGGCCTACTGCCCCTTTTCCAGGAAAAAATTTACTCACCGCCCCCCTAGAAATTATTTGTTTAAAATTTTAATAGCAATTAAGCAGAAAGATAAATGTATTAATGTTTCTACCTTTTTCATAAAATTAAATGTTTTAATGTGTTTTAATTTTAATTTAAATGTTATTTTAATTGCATGTTGTTTTTATGGCACTGAAAAGAGAAGGGCCCGGCACTGGACAAGCAAGGCCCACCTTGAAAAGTGCCTCCCACTCGTCCTGCCCCATGCCGGGCCCAGTAAGGCGCGCTATTGGAAGAAAGAGGCAATACACAGGACTGCACCATGGGTGGGGTCGATGAGAAGAGGGAGGCGTGCGCTGCCTTTTCCACAGCTTGCGACTGCCTTTTCCACGTGCTTGCGACTGTGTCCCTGCGAGTTGGAATCACCGGGCAGGCATTGCCGTGGAAACCGCAGCATGCGCCTCCTTCCTCTCGTCAACCCCACCCACGGCGCAGTCCTGTGTATTGCCTCTTTCTTTCAACGGGGATGTTCTCGCAAGCGCGCGACCCTGCAAGTGGCGAGCAAGCCTGGCTCACACCATCGCCCCCTTACAGGGGTTCAGTGCCACCCAAATTCTCCTGAGCCTCCCAGCACCCTCTTGGATCACCCCACTGCCCATCAGGGGGTGGTACTGCCCACTTTGGGAACTACTGGTTTAGAGTAAAATAGGGTAAGGTTTAGGGTTTGGTTTAGGTTTAGGGGTTAGTGTTAGAGTAAGGTTTACGATAAAGGTTAGGGTTTTACCATTAAAGAACTCTTACATCCCTTCTATAATATCTGTCTTGGTCACATGTTCCGTTCTGCGTTGTGCAGACAGCACTCCCGTAGGAGCGAAGCAGAAACAGTGTAACGCTCAGAGCATCTGGACCCAGCTATCATACCATTACCAACATGGCATATAAAATACAACAACAATATAAAAGAGTATAAAACAACATTATAACAATAATAAAATATCTGGGCCAGAGGTTTAGCACAGTGGTAACAACGGCTACTAAAAGATCTTATCAACCAAACGTTACAGGTTCGAGACCCCAGGCTGGCTTGGGTAGCCAGCTGTCAGCCCTGCCTTCTGTTTACCTAAGCAGTCAAAAACAAGCCTAGCTGTGAGTAGAGAAATTTGGGACCGCTTTGCGGGGGAGGACTTTTATAACGCCAATAAATAAGGAAGACTGATTGCCTAACGAGTTGGCAAGCTCTTCGTCTTAGGAGGATGAAGCAACAGCACTCCCTGTGGTGCAATGGAGCAACAGCACCCGGTGACACAACTGGAAAGAACCAGGAAAAGAACCTGTGGCTCAACTGGAAGATCCTCCTATTGTATATGTTGTATGTCCTGTATGTCAAATACAAAAACGGCAGGGATTGTCTGCTTGTATGTCTACTGTAATCCGCCCTGAGTCCCCTTCGGGGTGAGAAGGGTGGAATATAAATAAAGTGTATTATCATTATTATTCCTCTGGGCAACATCCTTACAGACAGCCAAATCTCTCACAGCAGAAGCAACTTGCAGTTTCTTAAGTCGCCCCTGATACACACACACACACAAATTATTATTATCACCATTGTATTTATTTATACTATGCTTTTCTCTCTTGATTGAGACCCAAAATGACTCATGAGTGAGTCACAGCCATAACAACAATGCAATTTAAAATCTGCAAAACAAAGCAAGACAAAGCAAGACTACAGCACAGGGGCATGGGGTCAATAGCCAGATAGTTTCCCTCCAGGAAAAAAAATCTCTTTGGAGAGACCTGCTGTGTCCTCTCTCAAGAGCAAACACAGTCGCTCAAGAGGTGAGTAGGCTCCCTCTTCCCCCTTTCACTTCATCATCCCGGGGCTTAGAAAGCATCCCTTTTCGCTGATAATATACCTGTCTGTGTTCGTGGAGATCTCCAGCTGGACAGCAGCAGCCAGTTGCAAAAGCTCACTGGAGCTCTCCAAGGCGTTTCCCTTTAAGTAAGTAGCAGGCAGGGGGCTTTCCAAGCAAGAAGGGGAAGCGAAAGCCCTTATTTATCTATTTAAAACTTGTAACCTGACCTTCTCACCTCTATCGAGGGACTCAGATGAGCATAACAGCAAAAATTCAATGCTATAATTTAAAAACAACTACAACAACATATTAAAATACATAAAAACCCAGCATAAAACCACATCGCCATTAAAACAATTCCACTCAATCTGTAAATGTGGTCATATATTCAAACAATAGCCAATCTCAGCCTATTCTGGGAAGGCTTGGTTCCACATCCAGGTCTTCACCAGCCTCCTGAAGGACAACAGAGAGGGGGCAGATCTAGAATCATTTGGTAGAGAGTTCCACAGCCGAGGGGCGACCACAGAGACGGCCCTGTCTCTCGTCCCCACCAGCCGCGCTGCGGCTAGCGGGACCGAGAGCAGGGCCTCCAGAGGGATCTTAATGTTCTAGATCAGTGTTTCCTAACCTTTTTTGAGCCGTGGCACACTTTTAACATTAAAAAATCCGGGGATACACCACCAACCAAAATGACACAAAATGACACTCTAACACAGTAAAGAACGGCTGGGGGATGGTGGCCTGCTGGGAGCAGCTGCTGGGAGTGCTGAAGCTGGGGGGAGGGGGTGGAGCCAGGCCGCGCCATGCCCCGCCCCTCCCCCCAGCTTCAGCTCTCCCAGCAGCTGCTCCAGCTTTGAGGGGGCAGTGCCAAGCTAGCGGTGGCAGAGCCAGCACAATGCTGGCTTGGCACTGTCCCCTCAAGGCTGGAGCAGTTGCTGGGAGTGCCAAAGTTGGGGGAGAGGGTGGAGCCAGGCCACGCCATGCCCCGCCCCCTCCCCCCAGCTTTAGCTCTCACACAGAGGAGGAGCATTAGTGGTGGATGGGCTTCAGTGAGCAGGGCTCCTCCTCCACGCGGCTTCAGTGTGTGAGGGGCGAGAGTCATGGCGGTAGTCATGGCGGATTGGAGGCTGGCTGGGGAAATAGCCAAAGGAGGCGGTGCCTGGCCCCTTCTTTTTCTTCGCCACTGCCCGGCCCTTCCTCCTCCTCCCCCAAGCAGCAGGAGTTCGGCAGGAGGAGAGGGGAAGGAAGAGGGGCAGACAGCTTTTCTCGCGGCACAGCAGGAGGTCCGTCACGGCACACTAGTGTGCCAAGGCACACTGGTTGGGAAACACTGTTCTGATGGTTCAGTGATTCGTTTGTAAGAAAGTGAATATAGTGTTTAATTGTTTTATTGAAATTGTTATGCTTTTATCTATGTAAACCGCTCCGAGCCTAAGGGAATGGAATATAAATTTGAATAATTGAATAATAAATAAATATAAATAAATATACTGTGAGATGAATGCAGTTTGATAGTGCTTGAACTGCCGAGGTTCAATGCTATGGACTCGTGGGAGGCACGATTCCCAAGCTTTCATAGCACTGTGTTTTTATTTCTCTGCCATGTTATTTTGTATTGGTTTATTTTATATTCTGTTATTTCATGTATTTTTATTTATAATTATAAATTATTTATAATTTTTATTTATAATTATAAATATTTATAATTATTTATAAATTATTTATTTATTTATTTGTTACATACATTTCTATCCCGCCCTTCTCCCCACAAGGGGACTCAGGGCAGCCTGACATAAGCATCCGATGATGCTATCAACATATACACCAATAAAAGTACGATTAAAAAAATAAAATCCATTTAAAACATTATACAGATTCAACAGATGAATTCATTAACGATAAATTAAAATGCCAATATACCAAAGCCAAGTCGGGAGAATCCAGCGTCGCAATGTCCAAATTTTTCTTTCGTATTTTATTTCGAAGTTATTACTTGCTTGTTTGTATTTTATTTTGCTGTATTGTAATTTTGGGCCTGGCCTCATGTTAGCCGCCCCAAGTCCCCTTTGGGGAGATGGTGGTGGTGTAAGGGACTGTGGGTTTCGGGTTGCAGAGCCCACAAGGAGGAACTCCAATCGAGACCGATAAATCCAAAACAAGACTCTTTATTTCAAGCTGATCAGCGTGAGTTGGCCAGCATCTGACCATTCAGGCCAAAGAACAAAAGACTGCTGCACACTTGTAGCACAGTAAAAAAAACCAAACCTTTATACTCCTCTCCCCATTACATCATCCCACCTTATCACCTCTTTGCTCCAACTGAGTTGGATGCATTCCCTGTCTATGCACAACCTGATTGGCCCTATACCTTCCACCATGCAGAGTTCACATGTAACAAGATACTACATTCTTTGTTCAACTATCTCTAGGCAGAAAGTAATACGCAGTGGCTGTTTTCAGCATCCCCTCTCTTTTTGGGAGGGGTAGTTTCCTTTCTGGCTCCTTCAATGGGGTATAAATAAAGATTATTATAATTATTATTATTGAGCCATGGCAATTAAAGTGGTGTCAAACTCCAATGTAGATGCACCCAGCTATGTATTTGATTTCTCCTAATTCAGTGTTTCTCAACTTTCCTTGTGCCACGACCCCTTAATGCAGTTCCTCATGTTGGGATGACCCCCAACCATAGAATTATTTTCATTGCTATGCCATAATTGTAATTTTGCTACTGTAATTTTGCTACTGTTATGAAAATACAGCCTGCTTATTTAATATCTAATAAGCAGGATGTATTTTCATTCACTGGACCAAATTTGACACAAATATCCAATATGCCCAAATTTGAATACTGGTGTGGTTGGGGGAGGGGAGTATTGATTTTGTCATTTGGGAGTTGTTGCTGGGATTTATAATTAACCTACAATCAAAGGCCATTCCAAACTCCACCAACGATGGAACTGAGCCAAACTTGGCACACAGAATTCCCATGTCCAACAGAAAATACTGAGAGGGTTTGATGGGCATTGACCTTGAGTTTTGGAGTTAAAATTCACCTACATCCAGACTCATACAATTATGAATCTCAACCACACTTGGCATGAATACTCAATATACCCATATGTTAACACTGGTGGAGTTTGCGGAAAGTAGACCTTGAGATTTGGGAGTTGTAGTTGCTGGGATTTATAATTCACCTACAATCAAAGAGCATTCTGAACCCCACTAACAACATAATTTGGCCAAACTTCCCACACAGAACCCCATGACCAACAGAACATACTGTGTTTTCTGATGGTCCTTGAGACCCCTGACATTCCTCCCTCCCCCCGGGTCCCAACCCCCAGGTTGAGAAATGCTGTCCAAACTCCTTTTATTAGGGTGACACCTTTGCTAAGCAAACTTTTGCTAAGCGGACAAGTCTGGTAGTTCTAGGGATAGTGATAGAGCAGGCATGGGCAAACTTTGGCCCTACAGGTGTTTCGAACTTCACCTCCCACACAATTCCAGGCCTCAGACCTCTTCCCCCCCCCAGCTGCTTAAGCAGCTGTAGGGCCAAAGTTCACCCATTCCTGTAAAAGAGAAAGGATTCTTCCAAACAGTCATATAACCCAGAATATCAAGGCAGAATAACCCACAATATCTGCTTTGAACTGGGTTATCAGAGTCCACACTGCCATATATCCCAGTTCAAAGAAGATAATGTGGGATTTTGTTCAGCTGTGTGGAAGGGGCCAAGAGAAAACTGCAAGGCCTGCAGGGAGCTTTTGATGTTCCTGGTCCTTTTTTCTTAGGGTGTGGGAAATCTATTGAATAGGGTCACTATTCAAGGGTGGAGGCTGATGATTATCAGTCAAAGCTGGAAGGGTAAAAAAGGGAGATTTTGATATCTCTCCATGAGTCAACTGACTACCCACTCATGATGACAGACTCCCAGTCACATTTCCAGGACTTTCCAGGAGGGATTTTTCAAACCGTCGGGGGAGGAGGGAGATATATATATATATATATATATATATATATATATATACACACACACATACACACACACACACACACACACATATACATACACATACATACTGTGCCTCTTCTGGTTTTGGATGCATAGTTCCACACAAAACGAAAATGGAACATGGACGAAATAACTAGCTTCTGTGACATAATAAACTTCGACCAACTTCCCCAAAAAGAAGTGTGGATGTGGGACTGTGACCCAGCAGAGGGTTTTCTTAAAGTGAAAAGGTCTCTTTCTTCCTTCTAGTGAAAAATGTTTTTAGGTTGTTTTTAAAGAAAAGCAAGCTGGTGTATATAATAAATTTTTTTGAATGCAATTCCTTTCTAAATTTGCACTGAAAGCAACCAACATGTTTTTTTCTTTCTTTTAATCATGTCAGAAGCAACTTGAGATAACTGCAAGTTGCTTCTGGTGTGAGATAATTGGCTGTCTGCAGAGACATTGCTCGGGAGATGCCCGGATGTGTTACCATCCTGTGGGAGATTTCTCTCATGTCCCCACATGGGAAACTGGAGCTGATAGGAGAGTAAGTGGAGCGTATGCTGTTGTAAATCACAGGTCACACACTTTCCAGCCAAAAAAGTCCCAAGAGTTCATATATCAATGTGTGAATCACTAGTAGTATGCAAACAAATGGTGCGGGACAGGCGGAAAGGGTCAACGGTCAACTACAGGCCTTGCTGTTTCGCCTAAATAGGCTTCTTCCGGACCCCAAAGTAAACAAACTATAGTGCACAGTGACAATTCCACTGGTCCAAGGGTTCTAAAACAAAAGCAATAAAAATGGCATTTAGCAATCTGGTTTACATTGTAGAATTCACGAAACCCATAGAGAACAACCCAAGAGTACATAGGTAGAGCGAAAGGTACATACCAATATTCAATTAAGATTATATTCATCCTGAAGGAGGTGGACACAGCCACCGGTATGGTCGAACGCCCGGACAGAGAGACAGGGAAGAGAGTCCGTTTGAATGCATAATGGTATCAATGAGTGATTACATCAGGAGCTCGTTAAGGGTTAATTGGTCATTGAGGCCCAAGGGCAACTCAGAACAAAGGGAATTAATCCAGGAACATTCTCGTCTGCGTAAGAGGAGCTTCACATCTTGATGGGGGAGTGGAGTAATGCGTTCCAGAACAACCACCTTAAAGTCATCAAAACGATGCATTTCTTTAAAATGACTGTATAACGCTGATGATTCATTACCAGTTCTAAATCTGGAACGATGTTCCTGCACCCTGACCCTGAGTTCACGTCCAGATTCACCTATATAGTATCTAGAGCAGGCAAAGATAAGACAATACACGATGTTTTTGGAATGGCAAGATGCACCTGTGTGTAGGGTAAAGGTGTGTTTGTTCTTGAGGTCTGTAATTGAAGTCTGGGTGGATATATGTTTACATATAGAACAGTGGGAACAAGCCACTGTCTGATGCTTGAAAAAATGACCCGGAGTATCATCTTGGAGGCGTGTGTGCACTAGAAGTTGGCGAAGATTAGATGTCTTTTTATAGGCAATCATCGGGGGTTTATCCAAGCCCGGAATAGTGTCAACTATAGGCCAGTGCTTAGATACTATGCGGCGAATGCTGTGGCCGTGGGGGGAGTGGGTGAGGGGCCAAATGATCCGATCGGGTGTGGTCCTGGTGTGGGCACTAAAAAGGTTGGCTCGCGGTGTATTGCGAACTTTCCGGAGGGCAGAGGAGAGAACCGATTGAGGGTAATCTCGCACCAGTAGTTGCGAAGTGAGGGTGGAGGCAGAGGCTTCAAAATCCCTGTCATAGGAGGAATTACGTTTCAGTCTAGTGAGTTGGGAAAAGGGGAGGCTGTTTTTAAGGGAGGGGGTATGATAGGACTGGTAGTGAAGGTAAGAGTTCTTATGGGTAGGTTTAATATGATTCCTAACATTAAGATAGCCATTCTTTTTGAAGACCGTGAGGTCTAAAAAAGTAACACTCTGAGAGTCAGCATTGAAAGTAAATGAGATTAGATCCGCCCAAGAATTAAAGTAATCCCTGATGGTGTTCAGATTTCCCTCCTTACCAAGGAGGAAAAAGACATCATCAATATATCGATAGTAATGCCTAATGGGTAGAGTAATCTCGGAATCCGGGAATAAAAATTGCTGTTCAAGGTCATTCATATAGAGGTTGGCCACAGATCGCGCTAGACTCAAACCCATGCTGACCCCGCCCTTCTGGATGTAAAAATCCTTGCCAAAGCAAAAATAGTTATAGTCAAACACTATATCTATGAGTTCCATAAGGAACGAAGTTGGAGGGTGCTGTGGTGGGGCTCTTAAATCTAGCAATTTGTAAATAATGGCTCTGGCTGATTGGAGATCAATGTTAGTGTATAATGAAGTGATGTCCGCAGTGATGAGGACATCCTCAGGGTGGGCTGGGAGGCCTTCAATTTTAGTGATAAAATCACGGGTGTCTTGGATAAATGCTGGGGATTGAATAACGAAGGGTTGGAGGAAGGAGTCTAGGTATACAGCAAGGGGTTGGAGTAAAGTATTGGTGGCCCCCACGATGGGTCTACCGGGGGGCGTGGTCACATTCTTATGGATCTTCGGGAGAAGGTAGAAATTGGCAATGGACGGGTGTCGATTGATAAGGGAGCTGCCCAGTTGGGATGAAATGAAACCTCTTTCCACTCCTGACTGAACAGTGTGGGTGATAGTGTTGAGAAAATGGGCTGTGGGGTCAGAGGGAATAGGTTGATAAAACATGTCATTAGATAATTGTCTGTGGGCTTCCCTGAGGTAATCCTTTTTTCCTAAGGAGAACCAAGGCGCCCCCTTTATCCGCTGGGCGGATGATGGTGTTGGGGTCATTTCCTATCTCCCTGATTCTTTGGATGTTCCTCCCTGAAAGGTTAGCTTGAGCACGGTCTCTAGTGTGGTTAATTTTGGAGACTTCTCTAAGGACTGTGTTCTCGAAAATTCTTAGTTTATCAGAAATCACAGGAGGAATAAAAGAGCTCTTACCCTTAAGCCTGGGGGGAACATCAGTCGAACATACACGGGGATGATTGAAAAAATGCTCTTTAAGCCGCATGATGCGGAAGAGGGTGGCCAGGTCCTTACGAATATTTAAAGTGGAACAGTAGGGGGTGTAAACAAAGGAAAAACCTTTATCCAAAATCTCAACATCACGAGGCGTCAGGGGAAAGTCAGATAAATTGATTATCAAGTTGCTGGGGTTTGTCCTTGGCCTTGGGAAAATTCTTCTTCTTCCTTTGTTGGCGTGGGGGTGGTGGTGGTCCCTCTGGTCGGGGGTTCCTGAAGAAATACCTCGAACTGGAGTTGGAATGGGTGGATCCATCGGACAAGGCCCCTCCTTCGTCAGTGCTGCTGCCTGAGGTTCGGGGATTCCCTGGGAAATGCACGTTGCGGGGGTAGGATCGTTGGTAAGAACGTAGTTGCCACTTGAAGATATGATTGTTAGCGAAATCATGTTGGTCCCTCTTCAGCTTCTTAAGTTTATCCTCTTTGATTTCGTTGTAAAGTTTGTCAACTTCCGCTTTAATGGTGTCGAGGTCCACTGCTTGCAAAGGGGGGTCAATTGTTGCTTTAATAGAGTCAATCTCTTGATTGAGAGTACTAAGTTCGGCCATCCCTTTTTGAATGACCAATAACATCAGATCTTTTGAGCAACGTTGAACAATGTTTTTCCAATTTTGTATGAAGGTGGGGTCAGAGGCATAAATCCCAGGAGGGATATGGACTCTGAGCCCTCTGGGAGTGATTTTCTTCTTCACATAGTCCGACAGGGTGGCTATGTTTAATTGGACCCTCGTTTTGCGGAGCTCCTTATTGTTGAGGGATATCAAGTTGTTGACTCGTTCATTTTCCTCAGGGGAGCGCCGGCAGATCTCCAAACAGGGAATGATGGCTGGTGAGTTCCTCTTCCTGTTCAATGTTAAAGGATTCAAAGTATGCTAATTCAGCCATGTTGTACTCGAAATCCCCCCTGGCAGGGGGGTACAAAGTTCCAAAGCAAAAGGAGTGGGTAGTTCTCAGATAACGTCGAAGGAGTAAGGAGAGAAGGGTTTCTTGGAAGATATTCAAGGTTTAATGTTCACTTCAAATAAATCACAGTTCAACATAGAAGAGTAAGTGGAATGTATGCTGTTGTAAATCACAGGTCACACACTTTCCAGCCAAAAAAGTCCCAAGAGTTCATATATCAATGTGTGAATCACTAGTAGTATGCAAACAAATGGTGCGGGACCTGTGATTTACAACAGCATACATTCCACTTACTCTTCTATTTTGAACTGTGATTTATTTGAAGTGAACATTAAACTTGAATATCTTCCTTTCCGCCTGTTCCGCACCATTTGTTTGCATACTACTAGTGATTCACACATTGATATATGAACTCTTGGGACTTTTTTGGCTGGAAAGTGTGTGACCTCTGATTTACAACAGCATACATTCCACTTACTCTTCTATTTTGAACTGTGATTTATTTGAAGTGAACATTAAACCTTGAATATCTTCCAAGAAACCCTTCTCTCCTTACTCCTTCGACATTATCTGAGAACTACCCACTCCTTTTGCTTTGAAACTGGAGCTGATAGACAGGAGCTCACCCTGTCTCATGGATTCGAACCAACCTTCAGGTCAGCAGTTCAGCCAGCACAAGGGTTTAGCCCATTACGCCACCTGAGATCTGGGATCAGATCCTGGGATATAGGGTAGTGTAGAAGGGGCCTAAGAAAGGATATACTTGAGGGGAGAAATAGAAGGGGGAAGAGGAGGAGGAGGAAGAACAAAGGAGGAGGTAGAAAAAAGAGAAGAGGAGGAAGAAAAAGAAGAGGAGAAGGAAGAAGAAAACAACAACAACAACAACACTTTATTTATATTCTGCCCTATCTCCTCAAGGGGACTCAGGGCAGATCACAGTACATAAATGTTATTTATTTATTACTAGCTTGGGGACCCGGCGGTGCCCGGGTCATTTGAGAAGTGCAGCAGGATGTAGAGTGGGTCATGGGGGCTCTGTGTGCCAAGTTTGGTCTTGATCCATCATTATTGGGAGTTGCAGCGGTATCATGAAATTACTGACGGTAGTGGAAATCCCATCATCTCTGGTCCACCCTCCCCCAAAGTGTAGTAGGATGTAGATTGGGTCATGGGAGCTCTGTGTGCTAAGTTTGGTCTGTGGATGAGGGTTGCATTGTCCTTAGGAAGTGAGTGAAGGTACTCCAAGTCCCATCATCCGTGGTCCATCTCACACAAAACTGCACCAGGATGTAGAGTGGGTCATGAGGGCTCTGTGTGCCAGGTTTGGTGTTGATCAGTCAT
Organism: Anolis apletophallus; assembly: GCA_030556195.1. Lineage (NCBI taxonomy): Eukaryota > Metazoa > Chordata > Lepidosauria > Squamata > Anolidae > Anolis > Anolis apletophallus. The sequence goes on along the minus strand of JARBWK010000107.1, from coordinate 26,818 downwards.
TGGATTAGGTTTGTAGCAGGCTTGGAAAGTGAGGGAAGGTACTGCAAGTCCCATCATCCATGTTCTGCCCCCCTCCAAACTTCAATAGGATGTAGAGTGGGTCATGAGGGCTTTGTGTGCCAAGTGTGGTCGTTCTCGGTGTTTGTTGGGGGCCGCAGTTGTCTGTGGGAACAGAGGGGGTGTGAAAGTACTACAAATTCCATCATGCATTGTGAGTCCTCCCGAACCTCACCAGGACATGAAGGCATTCATGGGGTTATGTGTGCCAAGTGTGGTCTCGATCAGTAATTGGATGAGGGTCGCAGCGGACTTGGGAAGTGAGTAGAGGTACTTCAAGTCCCATCATCCATGGTCCACCCTCCTCCGATCTGCACCAGGATGTAGAGTGGGTCATGAGGACTCTGTGTGCCAGGTTTGGTGTTGATCAGTCATTGGAGTAGATTTGTAGCAGTCTTGGAAAGTGAGGGAAGGTACTACAAGTCCCATCATCCATGTTCTGGCCCCCTCCAAACTTCAGTAGGATGTAGAGTGGGTCACTGGGGCTCTGTGTGCCAAGTGTGGTTTTTATCAGTGTTTGTTGGGGGCCACAGTGGTCGGTGGGAACAGAGGGGTGTGGAAGTACTACAAATCCCATCATCCATTGTCAGTCCTCCCCCAAACCTCACCAGGACGTGAAGGCAGTCATAGGGGTTATGTATGCCAAGTTTGGTCTCGATCAGTGATTGGATGAGGGTTGCAGCGGACTTGGGAAGTGAGTAGAGGTACTTCAAGTACTTCAAGTGTGCTAAGTGTGGTCTATATTGGTCCTTTTTGGTGGCTTTAGTGGTCTGTGGGAACGCTTTATAAAAGGTATACAGATTTCAATTTATACACCGCCACTCCCACAAGGCTCGGGGCGGTTTGCAAACAAGAGTAAAATAAAAGCAATTTAAAAAGCGTTAAAATGACTTGAAGGGCCAAAGTTTGGCCATGCCTATGCTAGACAAATCTTGCCAGGAAAACCCTATGATAAGGTTGCTGTAAGTTGGAAACAACTTAAAATCCCACAACAATGAGGCCAGAGAAACCTTATTTCAATAGATTCTGTGGATTTTTGCTGGGTTTTTTTTTAAGTAGGTGGCATTATGAGATGGATAGGTCACTGTAAATCAATTGTGGCTGTTGAAACTAGTGCTTTGCAAAGTCTTGAACCTTCTCTATCTTGTCAAACTACAGATCCTAGGATTCTATAGCATTGAACCATGGCAGTTAAAGTGGGGTCAAACTGCTTTAATTCTGCAGGTCTCTTTCCCCTTAAATGGAATTTAAAACAGTTCCCCTTCTTCTAGAACATTCATTTCATTTCATTTCAATGTATTATTTCATGAGCCGCTCTCCACCGAAGTGCATTTACAATAGCGATTAAACATACATATATATCATCACATCATTACAAGTTAAAAGCTTTAACGAAGAGCCAAGTTTTAAGAGCCTGGGTGAATGACCGCAAATCGGGCATGGCTCTAACATATGGAGGCAAGGAGTTCCACAGGGTTGGAGCAAGGACTGAAAAGGCCCTATGCCTTGTAGAGTCTGGACGTGCTTCCCCGGGGCCAGGGATATGTAGAAGGTTTTCCTGGGCTGGTCTTGGTGGTCTCTGGTGGCCAGGGGCGGTCTAAGGTAATTTCGCATGGTAGGCGAAAATTATTTTGGCCGCCCCTCCAAAAAACACATTATTTTGCCCCCCCCGCCCCCCAAACATTATTTTTGCGCCCCCTCCCCAATTGTTTTTTTTAGTACCTTGTGCGCGCTCCTTCCATTCCTCCCACGTGCTGCCGCTCCTGGCCCTGTGCAATTTGAAGGCCTTCGAAGGCCTCTCCTTGCGCTTCCTGGTTCCCCCTGCCAACCCCTCCCACGGGCGGCAGGCCAGGAGGGGGGAGAGCGCCTCCCGCCCTCTGCAATGCCCACTGCCGTGGGCGTGGGCAAGGGAGAGCGCTCTCCCGCCCTCTGCAATGCCCCGTGGGTGGGGCTGGCAGGAAGCGCTAGGAGAGGCCTTCGAAGGCCCCTCCTCACGCTTCCTGGTTCCCCCTGCCAACCCCTCCCATGGGGCGTTGCACAGGGCAAGGGAGAGTGCTCCGGAGGTTCTGGGCATGCGCGAAAATCTCCGCGCATGCTCAGAAGCTGCTGCAGGCAGCAGGGAGGTTTGCTACGGCGGCGTGGCTGGAGTGGCCGGCGTGGCGGCGCCCATCCAAGATGGCGCCCCATGCGGCCGCGTAGGTTGCTTACATGGACAGACCGCCCCTGCTGGTGGCAAACGTATGAGAGGCGGTCCCTGAGATATTTAGGACCCTGATCGTAAATGGCCTTGAACGTTAAGACTAGTGTCTTATAGCAGGGCTGCCCAACTGGCGGCCCGGGGGCCGTATACGGCCCCCAGCCACTTCCCTACGGCCCCCTAAGCTTTTTAATAAAAAATAAAAAATGGAAAAAAACCCCTACTTCCAGGTTTGGAGCAAGTATTGCGAGAATATGCAATCCACACGGGATTTCGCTGTCAATGCGAGATCACGCCGCTGTTGACAGCGAAATCCCGTGTGGATTGCGTATTCTCGCGATACTCTTCGGCTACTCTACTACTGGATCGCTGAGGCCCACAGACGTGAATTAGGACCTTCTTCGACTCAGTCGGTCGTCGCCTCTCTCGTCGTCCGGGTACTCCTGGATCCTGCGCGTTTGGAAAAGGTAGGCCGAAGCAGGGGGCTCCTCAGGGGGCTCCTCATTCTCTCCCCCCATCTCCCCTCATGTATTAAATATAAAATTAAATATATTTAAAGATGAAATAAGGGGAGATGGGATACATTAAAATAAGGGGAGATGGGAGGATGGAATTAAATATATTTAATATTAAATAAAAATAAGGGGGGAGGGGAGGATGGAATTAAATATATTTAATATTAAATAAAAATAAGGGGAGATGGGAGGATGGAATTAAATATATTTAATATTAAATAAAAATAAGGGGAGAGGGGAGGATGGAATTAAATATATTTAATATTAAAAAAAATAAGGGAGAGGGAGGATGGAATTAAATATATTTAATATTAAATAAAAATAAGGGGAGATGGAATTAAATATATTTAATATTAAATAAAAATAAGGGGGAGGATTGAATTAAATATATTTAATATTAAATAAAAATAAAAAGAGAGGGAGGATGGAATTAAATATATTTAATATTAAATAAAAATAAGGGGAGAGGGGAGGATGGAATTAAATATATTTAATATTAAATAAAAATAAGGGGAGAGGGTGCCGGGGAGAGGGCGGAGCCGGGGGCGGGGAGGGGGTGGAACCAGGGCAGGGGCAGAGCTGGGGGCGGGGGCAGACCCTACGGCCCCCCAGGTCATCAGTGACCAGAATTCAGGCCCCTGGGCCGGTAGAAGTTGGACAGCCCTGTCTTATAGGAAGCCTGATGTTCAATTGGGAGCCAGTGGAGACGTTGTAACACCGGAGTTATGCGGTGTCTCATAGGTGTCCGCGTGAGTAGTCTGGCGGCTGCATTTTGAACCACTTGAATCTTCCGTATCACTGAAAGAGGGGTACCAGCATACAGTGCATTACAGTAATCCAGCCTTGAGGTGACAGTGGCATGGACCACCATTGCAAGGGCCTCAGTTGGAAGATAGGAAGCCAGCTGCCTCGCCTGGCGGAGGTGGAAGAAAACCTGCTTACTAATGGCGGAGACCTGAGCCTCCATCGACAGCTGGGAATCCAGTAGGACACCAAGGCTTTTTACTGCTGCTGATGGATAGATTTTTGTTAGATACTAGCTCTGTACTGAGTTGTGTTGGAAGTTCATGGGTAGGAATGAGGGGTGGATGAGTGGAGGGCTTTGGGGAAATAATATTTGTATTTTGAGTGTTGAATTTCGTAAATTGTATGCTATTTTCACATAACACAATAACAATTATGCTCCCAAATAGTCCAAGGCCATAAGATCAGTATAGCTTTTTACTCACCAGATAATACAATGATGAGAATAATAATTAGGATCACAATTGCCACACCCAAGATTGAAACGCGTGTTGCATTGGATCCCTTTTTACTTCTGAGGCATGAAGAGCTTTTCCAGGCACACCCTTGAAGGATTTAATAGAAAAAGTGACATTTTGATTCAAGATGTTATTTATTTATTTGCCACATTTATATCCCGCCCTTCTCATCCCGAAGGCACAATTTGATGCCCTACAACACATATTCAGCAAATAAAAACACATACATATGCATTAAAACAACTACTAAAACAATTCAACATTAAAATTATTAAAACCACATAATTCAGTATCCAGTATCCAGGCTGTTCCAGTTATTATTGCACCATTTCACGTTCACTTATTGCACTAATAGATTACCTAAAAGCTTGTTCCCACAGCCATTTTCAGATTTTTCCTGAAGGTCAGGAGGGAGAGGGTTGATCTGATATCACTAGAGAGGGAGTTCCACAGCCAAGGGGCCACCACTGAGAAGGCCCTGTCTCTCATACCAACCAACCATGCCTGCAAAGGAGACGGGACCAAGAGCAGGGCCTCCCCAGATGATATCAGTTTCTGAAATGGTTTGTAGAGGAAGATACGTTAGGTAAGCCAGGCCGGAACCATTTAGGGCTTTATAGGCTAAAGCCAGCACTTTGAATTGTGCCCGGTAGCAGACTGGCAGCCAGTGGAGCTGGCGCAGCAGGGGGGTTGTATGCGCCCTGTATGCTGCTCCAGTGAGAAATCTGGCTTCTATTTCCCATTTCCACCCTCGGCGTTCAGCAGGAAGAAGCCTGTTCAGTGACTACATATTTGTTATTTCCCACATTTACTTTTTTGACCCGCTGTGCTCACGTGAGTAACCTGGGTTTCATAATATTGCATTTTGTCATAACTTGCCTTGTCTTGGTGCATACTTATTGCATTTTCTACGGCAGAAACATCCCCATACAATGGATCCCTATTTGGACACGATAGCTGAGTTCTTGGTCATATTTCTCTTTATTATTATACCCCAAGTGATATATATCTGCTGCAACATTTATTCACATTTATTTGTATATGAGAGTTGCATCGCAGGCTTAATGTCCTTTATTTCCTTACTACAATCTTCCCGTAAAACCCGGGTTACCCTTCACTGTTTGTGTCTATTCCATATATTCAAGCCTTCTCTGCAATATTTTCTTAGCACACTAGATGGCAGCCTTTACTCACAAATGTTTTGGTCTTATTCATGCAGTATATATCTGTGTGCATACATAGTCCTTGGCTTTTGGTGTGCTATATCAGGGTTGTCCAACTTCTATGGGCCCAAGGGCCGGAATTCCGGTCACTGATCACCTGGGGGGCCGAAGGGTCTGCCTCCACCCCCGGCTCCGCCCCCTCCCCGGCTCCAATTTACTTACAATTGACCTTGAGTTGTGGAGTTGTAGTTCACCTCCATCCAGAGAGCACTGTGGACTCAAATAATGATGGATCTGGACCAAACTTGGCATGAATACTCAATATACCCAAATGGGAACACTGGTGGATTTGGGGGAATGTTTCCTAATACCTTTGAGTTATTTGAGTCCGCACTCAAATTGGGACACACCAAAAAAACCTCCAAACACCTCAATGCCGTCACAGGGCTTGATGGGGCCTCCTTTCCCAGAGGCGGGTGCAGGAGGCCCAAAGAGGTCCCTTCCTCCCTGAAGGGAAAACAAGCCGCGGGGGCAGGCGCAAATAAGCCACGCTGTGCCCTGCACGCGGGGGAAGACAGCACAACAAGGGGGAGGGGGCATGGAGGAGGGGAAGGAAGCTTCGCCAAGGAAACCGCCGCTGAGGGACGGGGGCCCCCTCACCCAACGTCCCACTGTTTTTAGATTGATTGATTCGAGCCAGGCCCTTCCTTACCCATACTGCGGGAGCCCCGCCACAGGGCCGAAGCGCCAACACCGCTGCCTTCCCCGAAGAGCCCCGCTGGAGCCAAGGCCAAGCTCAGGCCAGGCGCGGCAGCTCTCCCATCCGCGGGGCGGGAAGCGAGGGCCCTCCACAGGAAGAGGACGGAGCCAGGAGGGGCTTTCCCTGCCTCACTCCCCTCCTCCCTCTCTCTGAGGGAAAGGGGGCTGGCCTGGAAGCAGCCGCGAGGGAGGAGGAGGCGCGCGCCCAGGCCGGCCGCAAATCCCGCGGGACCCGAGATTTTGGCAGCTATCGCGAGACTACGCAGCCACAGACGGGATTTCGACCTCCCTCGAAATCCCGTCTGTGGCTGGCGTAGTCTCGCGATGCTTGCCTAAACCCGGAAGTAGGAATTTTTTTAAATTTTATTTCTTATTTTTAATTTGTATTTCATTAAAACAAGTTAGGGGGCCGTAGGGAAGGGGCTCGGGGGCTGTGTACTGCCCCAGGGCCACCTGTTGGACAGCCCTGGTCTATTCCATATATTCAAGCCTTCTCTGCAATATTTTCTTAGCACACTAGATGGCAGCCTTTACTCACAAATGTTCTGATCTTCTTCATGCAGTATATATCTGTGTGCATACATAGTCCTTGGCTTTTGGTGTGCTATATCTACTGTTGTGTGTTACTATTTTGATGATTGATGCGACCCAATTGTGTATGTACCTTATCTTACTTGTATCCCAATAGATATTGTTGTCGAACGGCTAAATTTAAGGGACCCTTCCCAAAGGGGGACTGGCCCAGGCCACCCTAAAAGGCGAGGATCGAGGCCCAAATCTGGGTGATCTTCCCAAAACTACAAATCCCACAGTAACCCAGATCAATGCTCACCCAGACGGAAGAACGCCACTACCGAGAGAAGAATCTAATTCAGCTGAATAGGATGCAATGCCACGCCAAGGTTCCAAAGGCAAAATATAGTCTTTAATGGGAAAGCAGTCCAATTTATAGAAAAGCAGTCAAAAGCAGTCAAAAGCAGTCATTTACATTTGAACCGGGCTCCCTCCCCTCCCACGTGTAGCTACAGCTGATTGGCCTAGCTGTCAAAGTCAGCTGGGCCAGGAGGCGGCCGGCGCGCTTTAACCAATGGGGGAAGCGCGCCAGAATTCGAACGGGCCTATCCTAGCTAGCTAAGCAAGGCGGGAAAGGACACAAAGGGGAAAACGGCTGGGTGGAGGAAGTAACTTGTGGCTGAATACCTCACGGCCGGAGGGCCCCCGATGTGGAAGCCCACCTTCCTGTTTATTGTTTGTCTTGAATTTCTTAATGGCAGTCTTTTGTCCTGGCCGAAACCCCCTTTGTGAGGGAGTTTCAGTCTAGCGGGAGCATGGTTTCTCAGTTCAAAATGGCCAAAACATAACTTATTGCAGCCGGTAAGTGGGGTTCCGAAGCCCACTCTGGTCCAGCTATGGGGTGGTTGAGTGGCTTGGGTTTGCCAGAGCCCATGATCCCTTGGGGGGCCAGCTCCGAGGCCAAGGGGGGACACGAGCAGGGGGATTCAGGCTCATAATGGCGGAATCTATGTTCCACAGAACACCTGACCTCCCCCCCATTATTGGTGAAAGAGCATCATATGGCCAGAAAATGTATTATTTGTTTACCAGGGTAACTCTCCGCAAAGAGAGCCCTGGCTGAGTTTGGAAGCATGGTTGCTTAGCTTAGAATGGTCCTGGGAGATAGCTATTGGGGCTGGCTGCGAGGGTTCGAAGCTCGCATGAATCAACCATGTTTTGGGGATTGACTAGATGACCTTACATATTCCCTAATCATTGGCCAAGCTCCGAGAATGACAGGGACATATGCAGGGGAGTCTTGGGCATAAAAGAGTGGGCCTCACCCCATGAAAAAACCCAACGTCCCTCCCCAGATTATTATTTGTGCAAGGCAAAATGGATAGGAAAGTGAGTTATTGTGCTCCGTTAGTCCTTGGAACTCTCTGCTTGAGGGCGTTATCTTAGAAGTTACATTGATACAAAAGGGAACACATGAGGGGTACAGAGTAGACAGGACAATACAGAGATCCCCAGCAATTATCCCAAATACATTCCCCATACAGCTTTCACTCCCAGAGAAAATGATCTTTAAAACAGGCAACACAATGCTGCTTTCTTCCTGGGAGTTGTAGTCCTCCTTGTTGTCCTTGGGAACTGTAGAGCCTTTGGGGCTTGGGGTGCAAAACAGAGGCAAAGTCATTGAGGGTCCTTGGTGTGAAGGGGAAAAGCAGGAAATATCCAAATGAAGAAACGTCCTTGGGGAAACTACAAAGTCCTGAGGGGCAGAATGGCTTCTGGAGTGCAATGGAGTGGCAGAGAGTCACAAAGTCCATGTGGCAAGAAGGGGAAAAGGCTGGGCTGGGAAGTGTCCTTGGCGAACTGCTTCTCCCAAAGCCCAAAAGACCTGGGTTCCCTTTGAGTCCCCCTGCGATCTGGGCAAAACCCCTCCGGAAAACATTGGACACGGCTTATCCAGAAAGGGAGTCTCTGTGGGTCCATGATCTGTAAGGTGTGGCAAGGGCTTATGCTGGAATCAGCTGGGGAGAGCAGTCCAGGGATAGTCCGGGTTATGCAGCAGGGAAAAAAAGGGCAAAATGGGCCAGTGTACTTGGGGAAACTAGATCTCTCAAACTGGTAACTGTGGTGAAAATCCTCCTCATGGTGACTGGGTAAAGGTCACTCGTGCCCCCACCTTTGGAGCAGCTGTGTGAGTCATTCTTTTGAACAATGTGGCCGAGGGCAGGTGATGCACTCAGGGGAAAACTGATGTTGCTTACAGGAAATGGGTGCTTACTAGGCTTGGTTTAGAATCCTAAAATCGGGATTCTAAAATCAAATGGGGGGGGGGTTTGATTAGTATATCAAAGACTTACAAAAAAATTTCCAAAAAGTTCTAAAATGTAACTTAAGTACTAACGAAATTCTAAAGTGGTTCTAAAGTCTGAAAAGCAGGGAAACAGTTAAAAATCAAGGGGGGAACATTCCCCTTCACCTCTGCAGTGCAATTAAGTGGAGCTGTACATGTATAACATAAATATAAGAGGTAGTAGCTACTTGCTCTCAGGACAATTGTGAAAGTGAAGTACGATTCTCCCCCTTATTATTTCCCTTTCCCTCCTTTCTTCCTTCTCTACCCTCTTCTTTCATTACTTCCTTTGCTCTTTGGTTCCCCATCCCTTCTTTTCTCTTTCCTTCCTTCCCTCCCCCCTTCTCTACTTCTTCCTTTGTCTCCTTCCTTCCTTTGTTCACGTTTTATTTCCCTAATAGCAATTAAACAGAAAGATATATGTATAATATATAGACTTTCTGCTGTGCTTTCTGCAACCGAACTTGCCTATCTCAGATTGGCCTCTTTAGTCATCAGCGCTTGTAAAAGCGTGGGATGAGTCCTTCCAGAATCTTCGTTCGTGAAGTAATGCCGAGAGAGAGATATGTATGTATTAATGCAGTGGTTCCTCATGTTGTGGTGACCCCCATCCATATTTTCGTTGCTACTTCATAATTTTGTTACTCTTATGAATTCTAATGCAAATATCTAATATGCAGGATGTATTTTCATTGTTACAAATTGACCAAAGTTAAAGCATAGGGATTAATCACAAAAACAATATATTTAGGGGTATGGACAACAGATGATGGGATTTGCAGTACCTTCAACCATTCAGCTCTGACTTCCACAGACCAGAGTCCCCCACAAATGACAGACCTAGACCAAACTTGGCACACAGAACCGCCATAACCAACAGAATATACTGGAGAGGTTTGGCAGTGATTTAGGGGAGATGTAGTTCACCTACATCCAGAGAGCAAATGTGAACCCAAACCACTATGGATCTGGACCTAACTTGGCACACATATTCATTATGCCCAAATTTGAGCACTGGTGTTTAGGGAAAATGGATCTTGACATTTGGGAGTTGTAGTTGCTGAGATTTATAATTCACCTACAATCAAAGAGCATTCTGCACCCCACCAACGATGGAATTGAACCAAACTTGGCATATATAAATCCCATGAAAAAAAAAGAAAATACTGGAGAGGTTGGGGGAAATAGACACTGACATTTGAGAGTTGGCGCTACTTGGATTTATAGTTCACCTGCCATCAAAGAGTATTCTGAACACTATCAACAAAGGAATTGAACCAAACTTGGAACACACACTCCCATCACCAACAGAAAATACTGGAGATGTTTGAGAAGAATTGACAGTGTAGTTCACCTACATCCGGAGAGCACTCTGAACCCAAACGATGAAGTACTGGAGTGATTCCCAACCTTTGTTCCTCCTGGTGTTTTGGACTACACCTCCCAGAATTCCTGACTGTTGGTTGTGATGGCTAAGGCTTCTGGGAGTTGAAGTCCCAAACAGATGGCGGAACAAAGGTTGGGAACCATAGATCAACTCTCTAGCAAGCTCCCTTCCAGCCTTCTTCCCCCCCGCGCTCGCCGGGCCCTCGCTCACCCTCGCCTCTCTCTAGCCCCGGTGCATGCATCGGGGCAGAGAGAGGCAGAGAGGGGCGCGAGGCGGGGGTTTCCTCCTCTCTCGCCAATGACAGGCTGGCGAGAGAGAGGGAGGAGGCCCTCGCTCACCCCTCCCTCGCCTCTCTAGCCCCGATGCATGCACCGGGGCTAGAGAGAGGCGAGGGGGTGAGCGAGGGCCCTTTCCCGCAAAATATAAGCCGACCCAAGCCTGGGTCGGCTTATATTTTAGCTGAAAGGGGCCTCAATCGGAGGAATTTCCTCCTGTTTCCCAGGCTGTCCCTCCGCTTCTGAGGGACAGCCTGGGAAACAGGAGGAAATTATCCGATTGAGAACTCGCAGGGGTTAAGGAGGCAGATGCCTGCATCGGGCTAGAGAGAGGCGAGGGGGGTGAGCGAGGACCTTTCCGCTAAAATATAAGCCGACCCAAGCCTGGGTCGGCTTATATTTTAGCTGGAAAAAGGCCTCAATCGGAGGAATTTCCTCCTGTTTCCCAGGCTGTCCCTCCGCTTCTGAGGGACAGCCTGGGAAACAGGAGGAAATTACTCCGATTGAGAACTCGCAGGGGTTAAAGGAGGCAGATGCTAGAGAGAGGCGAGGGGTGAGCGAGGGCACCTTTCTTCCGCTAAAATAAAAGCCGACCCAAGCCTGGGTCGGCTTATATTTTAGCTGGAAAGGGCCTCAATCGGAGGAATTTCCTCCTGTTTCCCAGGCTGTCCCTCCGCTTCTGAGGGACAGCCTGGGAAACAGGGAAATTACTCCGATTGAGAACTCGCAGGGGTTAAGGGAGGCAGATGCTAGAGGGAGGCGAGGGGGTGAGCGAGGCACCTTTCCCGCTAAAATATAAGCCGACCCAAGCCTGGGTCGGCTTATTTAGCTGGAAAGGGGCCTCAATCGAGGAGGAATTTCCTCCTGTTTCCCAGGCTGTCCCTCCGCTTCTGAGGGACAGCCTGGGAAACAGGGAGAAATTCCTCCGATTGAGAACTCGCAGGGGTTAAGGGAGGCAGATGCTAGAGAGAGGCGAGGGGGTGAGGCGAGGCACCTTTCCGCTAAAATATAAGCCGACCCAAGCCTGGGTCGGCTTATATTTTAGCTGAAAGGGCCTCAATCGGAGGAATTTCCTCCTGTTTCCCAGGCTGTCCCTCCGCTTCTGAGGGACAGCCTGGGAAACAGGAGGAAATTACTCCGATTGAGAACTCGCAGGGGTTAAGGGAGGCAGATGCTAGAGGGAGGCGAGGGGGGGTGAGCGAGGGCACCTTTCCCGCTAAAATATAAGCCGACCCAAGCCTGGGTCGGCTTATATTTTAGCTGGAAAGGGGCCTCAATCGGAGGGAATTTCCTCCTGTTTCCCAGGCTGTCCCTCCGCTTCTGAGGGACAGCCTGGGAAACAGGAGGAAATTCCTCCGATTGAGAACTCGCAGGGGTTAAGGGAGGCAGATGCTGGAGAGAGAGGCGAGGGGGGTGAGCGAGGGCACCTTTCCCGCTAAAATATAAGCCGGCCCAAGCCTGTGTCGGCTTATATTTTAGCTGAAAGGGCCTCAATCGAGAATTTCCTCCTGTTTCCCAGGCTGTCCCTCAGAAGCGGAGGGACAGCCTGGGAAACAGGAGGAAATTCCTCCGATTGAGCCTCTTCCAGCTAAAATAAGCCGACCCAGGCTTGGGTCGGCTTATATTTTAGCGGGAAAGGGTGCCCCCGCTCACCCCTCGCCCCTCTCTAGCATCTGCCTCCCTTAACCTCAATCGAGAATCGGATCTCCTGTTTCCCAGGCTGTCCCTCAGAAGCGGAGGGACAGCCTGGGAAACAGGAGGAAATTCCTCCGATTGAGGCCCTTTCCAGCTAAAATATGCCGACCCAGGCTTGGGTCGGCATATATTTTAGCGGAAAGGTCCCCTCGCTCCCCCTCCCGCTCTCTCTAGCCTCGATCCATGGATCGAGGCTAGAGAGAGGCAGAGAGGCGCGCGGGGGGCCCTTTCCTGCTAAAATATAAGCCGACCCAAGCCTGGGTCGAAACTTATATTTTAGCTGGAAAGGGCCCCCGCGCGCTCTGCCACTCTCTAGCCTCGATCCGCCAGAGAGTGGCAGAGAGGGCGCGGGGCCCCTTTCCAGCTAAAATATAAGCCAACCCAGGCTTGGGCCGGCTTATATTTTAGCTGGAAAGGGCCCCACAAGAGCCTGCCTCTCTAGCCTCGATCCATGGATCGAGGCTAGAGAGAGGCGAGGGGTGGCGGGCCTTTTCCAGCTAAAATATAAGCCGACCCAGGCTTGGGCCGGCTTATATTTTAGCTGGAAAAGGGGCCCCTCGCCCTCTGCCTCTCTCTAGCCCGGTGCAGGCATCGGGGCTAGAGAGAGGCGATCACCCCTCGCTCTCTCTCTACCCCGGTGCAGGCATCGGGCTAGAGAGAGGCAGAGGGGCGCGCGGGCGGGGGGCCTTTCTCGCCCTCTCTCGCCAATGACAGGCTGGCGAGAGAGGAGGAGGAGGCCCTCGCTCACCCCCCCTCGCCTCTCTCTAGCCCCGATGCCTGCACCGGGGTAGAGAGAGGCGAGGGGGGGTGATCGCCTCTCTCTAGCCCCGATGCCTGCACCGGGCTAGAGAGAGCGGGGGTGAGCGGGGCGCCGGGCGAGCACGGGGGAAAGAGGGGCGAAGGAGGAGCCAATCCTTCGCCCCTCTTTCCCCCGTGCTCGCCGGCGCCCCGCCACACCCCTCGCCTCTCTCTAGCCCGGTGCAGGCATCGGGCTAGAGAGAGGCGATCACCCCTCGCCTCTCTACCCCGGTGCAGGCATCGGGCCAGAGAGAGGCAGAGGGGCGCGGGGCGGGGCCTTTCGTCCCTCTCTCGCCAATGACAGGCTGGCGAGAGAGGAGGAGGAGGCCCTCGCTCACCCCCTCCTCTCTCTAGCCCAGATCCTGAGGGAGCGAGGGCCCAAGTTTTCCCAGGCTGAGAGGAACAGGAAGAGGCCTGAGGCTGTGAGGAATGGTGGGAGTTGAAGTCCAAAACACGTACCTGGAGGGCTGAAGCTGGCCCCTGCGATGGGACAAGGCAGAGCAACAGGGAAGAGAAGGAGGGGGGGAAGCCTGGAGGACTACAGTTTCCAGAATGCATTGCCTAGCCTACCTAGCAGCAGCGTCACTTCCAGTTCCTCATAGAAATGCGGGAAAAAGAAGAAGCTGAATGAAGGCAGGAAGGAAATGAGCGGGAGAAGACAGGGAGAAGTGAGTAGTACAAAAATTAATTAATTAATACTTAAGAATTTCTAACGATCTTAACGGAAATTGTTGACCTCAAGAACCGTAAAAGGAAGTCTACTTCCTGGTTCGTGGCAGCGATACGTAAAACCTCAAAAGTCCCATTACATACGAATCTCTTACGAATCCTTTTAATTTCCGTTTCATTTTTCCCATGCCTAGTGCTTACTGTTGCAGCAGTGGCTATTATTGTGTCAGGTGAAAATGGAGCTCAGGCAGAGGTAAAGAGAGAGGAAGAAGGGGCCATTTTGTGGGCTTTTTGTTCTTGTGCCACCCGGCCCAAGATGGAGGAAAAAGGAACTGTGGAACTCCCTGCAGCTGAATCCCGTCCGTCACGGCATCAATATTACTATTTATGTATGCTACTTTTATATCATCACTTGTTGTACAGCATCTATTACCCTGCATATTATAATCCTCTGCAGTGTAGAGTGTTTCACTGAATTCACTTGTATCTCTTGTCCATCTATATATATAAAGGAGACACGGTCGTGCAAAGATTGATATAGACAACGAAACTATACGTCGCAGAAACACCACACTAAACAACTGACTGGCCCAGACCATAAAGTACAGACAACAGTCAAAAAACCCGACCTAACTACCTAGCAACACCCTAAAACACCACCCTAAAATTTAACAAAGGGAATCCCACCGGCCACTTTCACTGCCAGCGAACGTTTAGAACGTTCGCACATGGCAGCCAGAGCGCCTCCTCCGCCTCCTCCTTTGATCAGGAAGAGCGGCGGGGGGGGACCTGGAAGGAGGAGGGGAAACCCCTCCCCTCCTCCCCAGCCCCTCCCACCTCCTCCCGCCACCCCCCCCGCCCCCCGGGTTTAAAAATGGGGGGGGGGGCGTGGCCAGGGGGCGGGGACACGCCTCCCCCCCCCAGCCCCTCCCCCTCCCGCCACCCCTCGCCACCCGGTTTCCAAGAGTGGCGAGGGGGCGTGGCCAGGGGGCGGGGACACCCCTCCCCCCTTCCCAGCCCCTCCCACCTCCCCCCGCCACCCCCCCCTCGCCACCCGGTTTCCAAGAGTGGCGAGGGGGCGTGGCCAGGGGGCGGGGACACCCTCCCCCCCTCCCCAGCCCCTCCCACCTCCCGCCACCCCCTCGCCACCCGGTTTCCAAGAGTGGCGGGGCGTGGCCAGGGGCGGGGACACCCCTCCCCTCCCCAGCCCTCCCACCTCCCCCGCCACCCCCTCGCCACCGGTTTCCAAGAGGACCGGGCCGCGCCGCCGCCTCCCTCGCCTCTTCCGCCGCCTCATAGCCGGTCCATGGCTGGGAAGCGGTGGGGGCTCCGATCGCCGGGGGAGGCGGAACGCAGGAGGAAGGGCTAAGGAGGAGGTGCCTCCCTTCCTCCTTCGTAGCCACTCCTCCTCCGTTCCGCCTCTCCACCGGCGATCGGAGCCCTCCTCCGCCGCTTCCCAGCCGCTGACCGCCTAGGAGGCGGCGGAGAAGGCCAAGGACGCGGCGGTGCGGCCCGGGTCCTGAGCTCCTGCTCCGAATGCCAGAGAAGCAGGCTCCCTCGAGAGAAGGCCTTGGGCGGGCTCCCTCAGGCAAGGAAAGGCAGAAACGAAGGTCCAGGCCTGCTTCCCACTCACCTCTCTCTCTCCCCCGGCCGCCGAAACCGCCCTGACTCCATGCCGCCCTCGCCTGCCTCCCTCTCTCTTTCCCTCTCCCTCTCTCTCAGGGGGAGGGAGGGAGGAGTGATACAAAAAGGAAAGGAAGGGAGGACAGAGGGAAAGAGCTGAAGAATGAGGAAGAAAGGGAGAAGAGAGGAGAGAGGAGAGGAGGAAAGACAGGCAGGCACACTTCCTCCTCCCCACCTCCCGCTGCTGAGCACCACAACGAGGGAAGACAGGAAGGCACAAAGGGGTGAGCACAGTTCACTTCTGCCCCTCCTTCCTGTCCTTTCCTCCCCTCCCATGCTGCCAACGACAGGGAGGAGAAGGAAGACCTACAGCACGCCTGGGCCAACTTTGGCCCTCCTTCCCTCAGGAGTTTGGGACTCCCAACTCCTCCGAACTCCCCAACAATGGATTTCAACCAAAATTAGCACACAGAACTCCCCAGACCCATCGGAAATAACACAAGGTGTGTTTAGCCTTCAAAAACCACACAAACAATAACAATAAAACACTCCAAAAAGCCAAAACATCTGGGAAACTACAATTCCAGGATCCCCTGCACCACAGATGCACTGTGCATTCACTTCTTCCTCTCCCTCCCTCCCTTCCCTCCTTCCTGTCCTTTCCTCCCATACTGCCAAGGAACCCTTCCATGCCTACATGAGGGGGCGAAGGAGAGGGAAGAGAAGCAAGACCTACAGCACGCCTGGGCCAACTTCGGCCCTCCTTCCCTCCCAACTCCTCTGAACCCCCCCAAACAATGGATTAAAACCAAACTTAGCACACAGAACTCCCATGACCCAAAGAAAAAAGGAAGGGTTTGGTGGGTATATTGTCCTTGACTTCTGGAGTTGTAGTTCAACCACATCCAGAGAGCACTGTGCAATCAATGACAGATTGGAACCAGCATTGGCATCAATACTCCATATGCCCACCTGTGAACACTGGTGGAGTTTATGCCCAAATGTGAACACCAGTTGAGTTTGGGGAAAAACCTTGACATCTGAGAGTTGTAGTTACTGGGATTTATAGTTCATATACAAGGAGCAAAGAGAGAAGGAACAAGCTGAAGGATAAGGAAGACAGGGGGAGAACAAGACCAAAAGGTAGGAAGGGATGTTGCTGTTCTTTGCCACAGCAAAGCGTGGCCGGGTACAGCTAGTTTAATATACTATTTATGTACTTTCATTGAGGATTGTTCTTTGTGTGTTTCCCTCTTGGTTGTTGCATTATCACCAGCATTCACATTTGGGCATATCGAGCATTTGTGCCAAATTTGGTCCAGATTCAGAGTGCTGGGATTCAGAGAGCTCTCAAAATGTAGGTGAACTACATCTCTCCTAAATCACTGTCAATTCCTCCCAAACCCCTCCAGTATTTTCTGTTGGTCATGGGGGTTCTGTGTGCCAAGTTTGGTCCAGGTCTGTCATTCATGGGGTCTCGGCTGTGGAAGTGAGAGCTGAATTGGTTGAAGGTACTGCAAATCCCATCATCCGTTGGCCATACTCCCCCAAACATATTGTTTTTGTGATTAATCACTACGCTTTAATTATGTCCAATTTGTAACAATGAAAATAGATCCTGCATATTATATATTTGCCTTAGAATTTATAAGAATAGGAAAATTATTTATGAAGTAGCAACAAAAATATGGTTGGGGGGTCACCACAACATGAGGAACCTTATTTAGTGCCCACGGCATTAGAAAGGTTGAGAACTACTGCATTATATATATCTTTTTGTTTAATTGCGATTACATGTTTTTAAAAATAATTTCTAGGGGGGCAGTGAGTAATTATTTTCCTGGAAAGGGGGCGGTAGGCCAAAAAATTTGGGAACCACTGATGTAGGGAGGCATCCTTTTTACTGTAGAACTTCTGGGTGACATAACAAATTCCTTTTTAAAAGTAATTTTCATTCAGAGAAGTTGCAGTGATAGAATAAAAGAGGGGGAACATTATAAGTGTGTAGAAAAGTAGAAAAGTTGAAGGATAAAACTTGATGGGCTCACTTTAAGAACTCAGGACTGGTTCAAAGGTACACAGCAGCCACCCACACAACACTGAAGAGGAAAGCTTCCAATAGGACAGATGGGAAGGCGAGAGAAATGAAACAAGGCACCAGACACGAAGGGCGGCCAAAAGGAGCAGAGTGGAGGGAGAGCCGTTGGTGGACTTCAGACCCAAATGTGGCCGCAACAAATCACAGAAGGGCAGGGTGGCCAAGCAGCTCACCAATGAACAAAAGCCACAGGAATGCAGACAGATAGCTCCCAATTCCCGGAACGGGGCAGCACAAGGCTGCCCAGAAGAAGGAGGAGGAGGCGTAAGTTTTGAGCCATGGGAAGCCTAGAATCATAGATTTGGAAGATACCGCATGGGCCATCCAGCCAAGAAGCAGGAAAATTGCATTCAAAGCACCCCCGACAGATGGCCATCCAGCCTCTGTTTAAAACCCTCCAAAGGAGGAGCCTACCATTTTATATATATTCTCCTTTAGGCAGAGTGCATAAGTATATTTCATTTTAACTCTCCAGAGGTTTTCCCAGTCCTCTAAAGCAATATTGAACCCTACATTTAAAGCCCACTTCTTCATATAATCCTTCTTGGATTCCTTATCATAAGCTGTTTCTAATAACAGTATTTATATTCCGCTCTTCTCACCCCGCAGGGGACTCAGGGCGGATTACAATGTACACATACATACATGGCAAACATTCAATACCATAGACAACATATATAGGCAGACAGTCAGAGGCTATTTAACATTCCAGCTTCTGGCCACCAGGGGAGCTGTCACTTCACCATCCATCTGCAACACTGATGAAGTACTTTCAGCACTCCCTGCATGCTTTTGCTGGAGATTTTTATGGCCTTGTAAATTTTGTTAAATTAGCCTCCCCACACATAGGTGGTACCTAAATTTCCTACTTGACAGATGCAACTGTCTTTTGAGTTGTAAAGGTCGACAACAAGCTACACCAGTGGTTTCCAAACTTGTTCAGCCTACTGCCCCCTTTCCAGAAAAAAATTACTCACCGCCCCCCTAGAAATTAATTTTTTTAAAATTTAATAGCAATTAAACAGAAAGATATATGTATTAAAGCAGTGGATCTCAACCTTTCTAATGCCGTGACCGCTAAATAAGGTTCCTCATGTTGTGGTGACCCCCAACCATATTTTCGTAAATAATTTTGCTACTCCTACGAATTCTAATGCAAATATATAATATGCAGGATGTATTTCATTGTTGTAAATTGAACATAATAAAAGCATAGTGATTAATCACAAAAACAGTATGTTTGGGGGAGTATGGACATCGGATGATGGGATTTGCAGTACCTTCAATCGATTCAGCTCTGACTTCCACAGACCACTGAGACCCCCACAAATTACAGAACTGGACCAAACTTGGCACAGACAACCCACATGACCAACAGAAAAAACTGGAGGGGTTTGGGACGAATTGGCCGTGATTTAGGGGAGATGTAGTTCACCTACATCCGGAGAGAACTGAGAACCCGAACAACTATGGATCTGGACCAAACTTGGCACGAATACTCAATATGCCCAAATTTGAACACTGGTGGAGTTTTGAGAAAATAGCCCTTCTCATTTGGGAGTTGTAGTTACTGGGATTTATGGTTTACCTACAATCAAAGAGCATTTTGAATATCACCAATGGAATTGAGCCAAACTTGGCATACAGAACCCCCGTGACCAACAGAAAATACTGAGAGGGTTTGATGGGCATTGACCTTGAGTTCTGGAATTACAATTCACTTACATCCAGACTCATACAATGATGAATCTCAACCAAACTTGGCATGAATACTCAATATGCACATATGTTAACACTGGTGGAGGTTGTGGAAAATAGACCTTGAGATTTGGGAGTTGCAGTTGCTGGGATTTATAGTTCACCTACAATCAAAGAGCATTCTGAACCCCACTAACAACATAATTTGGCCAAACTTCCTATACAGAACCCCATGACCAACAGAACATACTGTGTTTTCTGATGGTCCTTGGAGACCCCCCTGACATTCCCTCACCCCCCCCGGGTCCCAACCCCCAGGTTGAGAAATGCTGTCCAAACTCCTTTTATTAGGGTGACACCTTTGCTAAGCGAACTTTTGCTAAGCGGGCAAGTCTGGTAGTTCTAGGGATAGTGATAGAGCAGGCATGGGCAAACTTTGGCCCTCCAGGTGTTTCGAACTTCACCTCCCACACAATTCCAGGCCTGTGGTACCTTCCCCCCCCCCCTCAGCTGCTTAAGTAGCTGGAGGGCCGAAGTTCACCCATTCCTGTGAAAGAGAAAGGATTCTTCCAAACAGCCATATAACCCAGAATATCAAGGCAGAATAACCCACACTATCTGCTTTGAACTGGGTTATCTGAGTCCACACTGCCATATATCCCAGTTCAAATCAGATAATGTGGGATTTTATTCAGCTGTGTGGAAGGGGCCAAGAGAAAACGGCAAGGCCTGCAGGGAGCTTTTGATGTTCCTGGTCCTTTTTTCTTAGGGTGGGGGAAATCTATTGAATAGGGTCACTATTCAAGGGTGGAGGCTGATGATTATCAGTCAAAGCTGGAAGGGTAAAAAGGGAGATTTTGATCTCTCTCCATGAGTCAACTGACTACCCACTCATGATGACAGACTCCCAGACTCATGTCCAGGACTTTCCAGGAGGGATTTTTCAAACCGTTGGGGGAGGGGGGAGATATATATTTTAAAAAACCTCTTCTGGTTTTGGGTGTATAGTTCCACACAAAACGAAAATGGAACATGGACGAAATAACTAGCTTCTGTGACATAATAAACTTTGACCAACTTCCCCAAAAGGAAGTGTGGACGTGGGACAGCAGAGGGTTTTCTTAAAGTGAAAAAGTCTCTTTCTTCTAGTGAAAAATGTTTTCAGGTGGTGTATATAATGATTTTTTGGTATGCAATTCCTTTCTAAATTTGCACTGAAAGCAACCAACATGTTTTTTTCTTTCTTTTAATCATGTCAGAAGCAACTTGAGATAACTGCAAATCGCTTCTGGTGTGAGATAATTGGCTGTCTGCAGAGACATTGCTCAGGAAATGCCTGGATGTGTTACCATCCTGTGGGAGGCTTCTCTCATGTCCCCACATGGGAAGCTGGAGCTGACAGACAGGAGCTCATCCTGTCTCGTGGATTCGAACCAACCTTCAGGTCAACAGTTCAGCCAGCACAAGGGTTTAGCCCATTGCGCCACCACGGATCTGGGATCAGATCCTGGGATGTAGGGTAGTGTAGAGCGGGCCTTGAGGGGAGAAACAGAAGGGGGAAGGAAAGGAGGAGGAGGAGGAGGAGGAAGAAGGAGGAGAAAAAGAGGAGGAGGTAGAAAAAGAGAAGAGGAGGAAGAAAACAACAACAACAATACTTTATTTATATTCTGCCCTATCTCCTCAAGGGGACTGAGGGCAGATCACAGTACATACATGTTATTTATTTATTATTTCAATTTATACACAGCCATTCCCACAAGGCTCGGGGCGGTTTACAAACAACAGTAAAATAAAAGCAATTTTAAAAGCGTTAAAATGACTTGAAGGGCCAAAGTTTGGCCATGCCTATGCTAGACAAATCTTGCCAGGAAAAGCCTATGATAAGGTTGCCGTAAGTTGGAAATAACTTAAAATCCCACAACAATGAGGCCAGAGAAACCTTATTTCAATAGATTCTGTGGATTTTTGCTGGGTTTTTTTTTAAGTAGGTGGTGTTATGAGATGGATAGGCTGTTGAAACTAGTGCTTTGCAAAGTCTTGAACCTTCTCTATCTTGTCAAACTACAGATCCTAGGATTCTATAGCATTGAACCATGGCAGTTAAAGTGGGGTCAAACGGCTTTAATTCTGCAGGTCTCTTTTCCCTTAAATGGAATTTAAAACAGTTCCCCTTCTTCTGGAACATTCATTTCATTTCATTTCAATGTATTATTTCATGAGCTGCTCTCCACCGAAGTGCTCCAAGCGACTTACAATAGCGATTAAACATACATATATATCATCACATCATTACAAGTTAAAAGCTTTAACGAAGAGAGGGTGCCGGGGAAAGGGCGGAGCCGGGGGGGGGGAGGGGCGGAACCAGGGCAGGGGCGGAGCTGGGGGCAGGGGCAGACCCTACGGCCCCCCAGGTCATCATTGACCAGAATTCAGGCTCCTGGGCCGGTAGAAGTTGGACAGCCCTGTCTTATAGGAAGCCTGATGTTCAATTGGGAGCCAGTGGAGACGTTGTAACACCGGAGTTATGCGGTGTCTCATAGGTGTCCGCGTGAGTAGTCTGGCGGCTGCATTTTGAACCACTTGAATCTTCCGTATCACTGAAAGAGGGGTACCAGCATACAGTGCATTACAGTAATCCAGCCTTGAGGTGACAGTGGCATGGATCACCATTGCAAGGGCCTCAGTTGGAAGATAGGAAGCCAGCTGCCTCGCCTGGCGGAGGTGGAAGAAAACCTGCTTACTAATGGCAGAGACCTGAGCCTCCATCGACAGCTGGGAATCCAGTAGGACACCAAGGCTTTTTACTGCTGCTGATGGATAGATTTTTGTTAGATACTAGCTCTGTACTGATGACACCAAGCTCGTTCTGAAGATGGAAGGCCACCCGGACTCCGTACCCTCTTGTTTCCATCAGTGCCTTGAAGCTGTGACTGGTTTGCTGTAGATTGAGGGTGAATCCAGCGAAGATGGAGATAGTGTGGTTGGGCCGCCCAGTTGGTGAGGAGGACCGGCTGCCTACCTTGCAGGGTGAGGCCTTGTGCCCCACATCCTCAGTAAAGAGCCTTGGGGTCGTTTTGGACCCTTTGCTGACGATGGAGACTCAGGTTTCCACCGTCAGCAAAACCGCCTTTTTCCATCTGCGGCAAGCTAGACGGCTGGCCCCCTACCTATCCAGGGACGATCTGGCCACGGTGCTCCAAGCCACGGTCATCTTGAGACTGGACTACTGTAACGCCCTGTACATTGGCCTGCCCTTGTCCGTGATCCGGAAACTTAAGCTCGTCCAGAATGCCGCTGTGCGACTTCTCACCGGGACTCCGGTGAGATGTCATATAACTCCCATCTTCCAGCAGCTCCATTGGCTTCCGGTCGAGCATCAGATCACCTTCAAGGTGATGGTGTTAACTTTCAAGGCCTTGCATGGCCTGGGGCCGTTGTAGCTGAGGGACCATCTCACCCTCTACAAACCCCAGATGTCACTTCGTTCTGAACAACTGAACCTCCTTGAAGTGCCCAGTTTCGAATCTGTCTGTTTAACATCTACCCGGCGCAGAGCCTTTTCTGTGGTAGCGCTTTCAATCTGGAATACCCTTCCAAATGAAGTGCGGGCCTTACAAGACCTACCATCCTTTCGTAAGACCTGCAAGACCCATCTTTTCCAGTTAGCGTTTGATTGTTGAGTATGCTATAACCTTGCTGGCTAATTTTTAATTTGTTGTTTTGTTCTCTGTGCTGTTTTATATGACTGTGAGCCGCTCTGAGCCCTTGGGGAGTGGCGGCGTACAAGTTTGAATAATAAATAATAAATAAATAAATAAATAAAACCTGCTGGCTCGCAGCCTTCCAGTAACGGCTTCAAGGCACAGATGGAAATTATTGGGTATGGAGTCCGGCCGGCCCTCCATCCTCAGTATGAGCTGAGTGTCATCAGCATACTGATGACACTCGAGCCCGAAGCTATGTACCAGCTGAACGAGTGGTCGCATATAGATGTTAAATAACAAAGTGGAGAGTATGGCTCCCTAAGGGACCCCACAAACCAGGGGGGAACCCCCAGAGGTCAACTCACCCCACCTCACTCGCTGTTTTCGAATGTGGAGGAAGGAGGACAGCCAGTTCAAAGCTGTCCCCCTCGCACCAACCACGGCAAGGCGGTGGGTCAAAAGATCGTAATTGACTGTATCAAATGCTGCTGTGAAGTCCAATAACACAAGCAGTGCTGATCCGCCTTGGTCAAGCTGGCAACGTAGCTGATCTGTGATGGAAACCAAGACTGTCTCCGTCCCATGCCCCATATGGAAACCGGACTGGAAGGGATCTAGTCCAGCTGTGTCATTTAGGAAGGTCTGCAGCTGCTCCATTGCTGCCCTCTCAATCACTTTGCCCAGAAACGACAGGTTCGAAACTGGACAGTAATTGGAAGAAACCGAAGGATCTAACCCTGGTTTTTTCAGCAATGGAGAGACCACTGCCTCTTTTAAACCCTCTGGAAAAACTCCTTGCTCAAGGGAGCTGTTTATTATATTCAACAGAGGGTCACGTAAACCCTCCAGGCAAGATTTCACAAGCCAGGAGGGGCACGGATCGAGGGAGCAAGTGGTCGGTTTAGATGCATTTACAATCCTATCGACAGCCTCTGCGTCCAGCGGTTGGAATCGGCCGAAGGTGGGCCCAGCAAGTGGCCACAGGGTCTCAAGTTCACTCATTGTATCAATTGTGGCCGGAAGGTCCTGGTGGAGGGTCGAGATCTTGTCTGAAAAATAGCTCTGGAAAACCTCGGCAGTAAGAACCTGATCATCATTTTTTGGGATGGTAGGGACCATCGTTAACGACCGAATTATCTTAAATAGTTGTGCCAGGAGTGAGCTGGCAGACGCTATCATGGCTGCGTAATATAATTTCTTTGCCTCCTTGATAGCATGCTCATAAGCATCCATAAACTGCTTTTATCTGTGTGTAACAACAAACTCTAAAGGGTAGCCTGACTAGCAACAAAGAAAGACTCAAGAGTCAAAACTACACAGAATAATATAACAAATACTATATGTAGTAAAAGAGATGTAGTAGCTGCCAGCCACCAGGGGATGGCAGTAAATAACAGCAAAAAGTACAAGCCACAAAAGATATAGCAAAAATATATTCTACTAGCTGTACCCGGCACGCGTTGCTGTGCCCTATTTAGGAGATGCGAGAAAGTCTGAGTATGTAAGGGTTGGAATTGATGTTACTTATGTTCTTTGTGGGGTCATGGCTGTGTCGTTGTGGGTTGTTCTGGTGGGTGGGATGTTGAAGTCCTATGGAGTTGTCGGTGTGTGGTGTTCCTGGCGTTCTGCAGAGCTTGTGGATATACAATGTTTTTTGTCTTTCCGTCTGCTGTGTTGATGTAGAGGTTCTGTGGTTTCCAAACTCTGGAGCACGCTACGTAGAGTTGTCCGTGGGAGAAGCATTCTGTGTCAAGGTCTATGCCACAGATTTGTAGTGTTTGTCCTTGAGCCTTGATTATGGTGATGGCAAAAGCTAGTGTAGTGCAGCGTCTTTCTGTTCTGGCGTTTGTTCTGCCCTTTTTGTGTGATGTATGTAGCGTTGCGAGTGTGTCGTCCGATGCTGTTCTTTTTAGGAGGCATGGCTTGTCTTTTGGGTCAGCTTATGCCTGTGTGGAAGGAAGGAATGGCATACAAATGGGTTGAGCAGTAGACGCAAGGTTGTGTTATGTGCGTATTGTGTTGTGTGTAGGTATTACTTTTGTGTTATTCTGGGGGTATGTGTTTGTTGCATTATCACCAGCATTCAAATTTGGGCATATTGAGTATTTGTGCCAAATTTGATCCAGATTCAGAGTGCTGGGATTCAGAGAGCTCTCAAAATGTAGGTGAACTACATCTCTCCTAAATCACTGTCAATTCCTCCCAAACCCCGTTCCAATATTTTCTGTTGGTCATGGGGGTTCTGTGTGCCAAGTTTGGTCATTCATGGGGTCTCGGCTGTGGAAGTGAGAGCTGAATTGGTTGAAGGTACTGCAAATCCCATCATCCGTTGGCCATACTCCCCCAAACATATTGTTTTTGTGATTAATCACTACGCTTTAATTATGTCCAATTTGTAACAATGAAAATAGATCCTGCATATTATATATTTGCCTTAGAATTTATAAGAATAGGAAAATTATTTATGAAGTAGCAACAAAAATATGGTTGGGGGGTCACCACAACATGAGGAACCTTATTTAGTGCCCACGGCATTAGAAAGGTTGAGAACTACTGCATTATATATATCTTTTTGTTTAATTGGGATTACATGTTTTTTAAAATAATTTCTAGGGGGGCAGTGAGTAATTTTTTTCCTGGAAAGGGGGCGGTAGGCCAAAAAATTTGGGAACCACTGATGTAGGGAGACCTCCTTTTTAGTGTATAACTTCTGGGTGACATAACAAATTCCTTTTTAAAAGTAATTTTCATTCAGAGAAGTTACAGTGATAGAATAAAAGAGGGGGAACATTATAAGTGTATAGAAAAGTAGAAAAGTTGAAGGATAAAACTTGATGGGCTCACTTTAAGAACTCAGGACTGGTTCAAAGGTACACAGCAGCCACCCACACAACACTGAAGAGGAAAGCTTCCAATAGGACAGATGGGAAGGCGAGAGAAATGAAACAAGGCACCAGACACGAAGGGCGGCCAAAAGGAGCAGAGTGGAGGGAGAGCCGTTGGTGGACTTCAGACCCAAATGTGGCCGCAACAAATCACAGAAGGGCAGGGTGGCCAAGCAGCTCACCAATGAACAAAAGCCACAGGAATGCAGACAGATAGCTCCCAATTCCCGGAACGGGGCAGCACAAGGCTGCCCAGAAGAAGGAGGAGGAGGCGTAAGTTTTGAGCCATGGGAAGCCTAGAATCATAGATTTGGAAGATACCGCATGGGCCATCCAGCCAAGAAGCAGGAAAATTGCATTCAAAGCACCCCCGACAGATGGCCATCCAGCCTCTGTTTAAAACCCTCCAAAGGAGGAGCCTACCATTTTATATATATTCTCCTTTAGGCAGAGTGCATAAGTATATTTCATTTTAACTCTCCAGAGGTTTTCCCAGTCCTCTAAAGCAATATTGAACCCTACATTTAAAGCCCACTTCTTCATATAATCCTTCTTGGATTCCTTATCATAAGCTGTTTCTAATAACAGTATTTATATTCCGCTCTTCTCACCCCGCAGGGGACTCAGGGCGGATTACAATGTACACATACATACATGGCAAACATTCAATACCATAGACAACATATATAGGCAGACAGTCAGAGGCTATTTAACATTCCAGCTTCTGGCCACCAGGGGAGCTGTCACTTCACCATCCATCTGCAACACTGATGAAGTACTTTCAGCACTCCCTGCATGCTTTTGCTGGAGATTTTTTATGGCCTTGTAAATTTTGTTAAATTAGCCTCCCCACACATAGGTGGTACCTAAATTTCCTACTTGACAGATGCAACTGTCTTTTGAGTTGTAAAGGTCGACAACAAGCTACACCAGTGGTTTCCAAACTTGTTCAGCCTACTGCCCCCTTTCCAGAAAAAAAAATTACTCACCGCCCCCCTAGAAATTAATTTTTTAAAAATTTAATAGCAATTAAACAGAAAGATATATGTATTAAAGCAGTGGATCTCAACCTTTCTAATGCCGTGACCGCTAAATAAGGTTCCTCATGTGGTGACCCCCAACCATATTTTCGTAAATAATTTTGCTACTCCTACGAATTCTAATGCAAATATA